>JAQQPU010027590.1:0-10937 GCA_029168905.1 Artemia sp. Kazakhstan ARC1039 | reverse complement strand
GAAAACAGCATAAGAAATAAACAATTAAATATGCCTAAGGCAGCGACGGTGCCAAGCGGTGTTCAGAGGATGGAAAGTGCCAACGTGGGCACTATATAAATAAACACTTTAAAATTACCGCTTTGCACAACGAAAAAATAAATATAAGATATAAATGACTACATATAAAAAAAATAGGCAATGCTGAGCTGGAGACGAAAAAATGGCCCTCCTTCCAGCACTGTCTCTCCCCATCTCGGATTATAATTTCAATAAGCAATTTGGGGCCTGGTACTTCACTAGCTCCAGATAACAGTTTGTAAAGTCCATCTGTGACCTAATATACTCACCGTTTTTCAAAGTATCTAACAGATTCTCTGTTTTGACTTTCAACACGATTGAATCAGTGTCTCCATAATACACCTGAACTAGTCCCTCCCCCGGCAATTGGAGCTTACACACATTGTAATAAAACTGTAACATGAGTTATTTTTAAATTTCTAATAAGGCACTACCAGCGGCAATATTTTTATTTAATTTTACGCTTCTTTTTTTATTATGTATAAGAACCATATTGGAGTCTATGATCGTGAACGGTATGAGGTTCGGATCTGTAATTATTTGGGCAGATTTTTTTGGGTCTGTTACAATGTCACAACGACTCCTATTGCATACACTCTCGCATATTTCACTAAAACCCACCGAGCTGTCGGTGGGTCGGTAGCTTTTGGAACTAAATTATTTTCTATACAGTTCCTATAAACATTCATGGTGAATTTTCCTTTACATAGTGTGACGGCACCCCCTTGCAGACTTTTTTGGTAACCTCATTGTTTTTTTCCACACAGTACACCTTCGGACCGGGAAACACAGCTTGGGATATCAAGTCTCTCCTCATCTCAGATTTTAATTTCAACAAGTGATTTGGAACCTGGTACTTCACTAGCTCAAGATAAGTGGACTCGTCCCAGTTGGTAAAGTCCATCCGGGATATAATATACTCACCGTTTTTCAAAGTATCGGACAGATTCTCTGTTTTAACTTTCAACAGGATTGAATCAGTGTCTCCATAATACACCTGAACTTGTCCCTGCCCCGGCAATTGGAGCTTACACGCATTGTAATAAAACTGCAACATGTGTTATTTTTAAATTTCTAATAAAGCACTGCCAGCGGCAATATTTTTATTTAATTTAAACGATTCTTTTTTCTTATGTAGAAGGACCATATTGGAGTCTATGATCGAGAAAGGTAGGAGGTTCGGATCTATAATTATTCGGGCAGATTCTTTTGGGTCCTTAACAATGTCACAACGACTCCTGTTGCACACACTCTCGCATATTTCACAAAAACCCAAATTCAAAAAGAGTTTAATGATCTCATTTTCGACCTTGGTTTTCGCTTTAGACTGTTTCTTGAAAAAAGTTTCAACAAGCGTCTTCATTTAACGCTTTTGATCAAACTTGAGGACTCTATGAATCTTTGTGACATTGAAAACGTTAGCAGGCATCCGCCGCAAAAGAACGTTGTATACAGCAATATCCCGTTTCGGTTAAAGGTCGGCAACAGGCTTTTGTTTTTACGGCGTCCATACCCATATTCTCTACCAAAGATAAATTTTAGTGACTCAAAGAGTCCCTAAGCACCAGTGTATTTACGCACGGGAAACAAAGTCTTTTACGGAGTCATGACGTTCCAGGGTTATTTCTCCATCAATTTTGAAAAACCGTCCTTGTGGTCCATTCTCCTCAACAGTTTGAATGTTGGGAAAATCTTGATTAGAAGGATTGTCAAGCCATCGGTAATTCCCACACGTCAAATAAAAGTGAGACATTTCCGACGGATAAAGGGAATTCATATCCAAACAACGGCATTCCACTTTTTATCGGTGCTTTGTCCAGTCGGGTCAGTTTCAATGATACGATCCCCGTGGAAGACACACCCTCATCTCATGGATCTCTCCACAAATAAGTGCTGATCCACGTCGGTGGTCAGACCTATTTCTGCTCCACTAATTTTAAGGCTTAAAACCATCACCAGAGGAGGAGTTGAAAAATAATACCGTATATCCAACCCAAATTCTCCGTAAGTTTTATCCGTTGTTTTACAGACAATACCCAACAACGTCAATACATCACTATCCAGGTACAGTTTACAATAATCCCACCCATTTTTACACCCTCCCTTAGCCCAAACCCTTTTGGCAAATTTATAATCATCAGTGGTGCTGCATTGACGATCTCGAATTGAATCATAAAACTCTGCGATGGCCGGTACTTTTTCCTCACTTAGCTCCGAGGTGGAGCTGTAGTATTCGTACGGGAACAGTTCCTTATTTGGAAAGGGCTGTTTGAGATGGAAAGGGCTGTTTCATTGTTTTTGTGTACTTGAATCAGTTGGCTTAAAGATTTGGGAAAGAAGCTATAGGAGTTTAAGAAACTGACTTTATTCAAGCACATTTTACCATTATCAATTTTTTCCATTTAAACTCTAAGACTAGCAACTTTTCAGATGATTTAGGCATAATTTTACAAGAATCAGAACCATCTACCCATGAGTCATCTACAGCTTCACCTTTTTGCAATAGTGCCAACGCTGGTAATGTGAATTTCAAATCGTAATTGGATTTGTGCACGTAAACCAGTAGAAAGTATTGCTACTTAACACTTACGTTACACGATTTATGCGCAACCCCCCAAAAATTACTTCCTTCCAATGAAATTTCTTGCAACAAATGGTCATGGGTGGGGAATTTCACATCCCCCTTAACAATTTTATTCTTAGAAACCCAGAAAATATCTTGATTTTTAATAGCCAACTCGTCTTCTGGTGATAGAGTCATTGGATAATGTGTGTTGCGCAGCCTTGAAATTGCCTTATTAGCTGTTTTAACAAGTGCAAGCCTAGCTGTTCCAACGCAAACATCCCCACCCAATATCTCAACTAAATCTACCAATTGCATGGTATTACTAGAGTCTCTTTGTGCATGGGCAAAAGATACTACAATGGCTTCATGTTCTTTAACACGAATAAAATTTGATGGATCGTACACATCCATGAGTGCCGCCTCAATGTCTAATGTCACCTTTTGGCTCTGCAGGAGCGTGTTCTGAAAACTTTTGAACCGCAAGGTTGCATTGTGTCCTAAAATCCTGAAACCGTCTCCAACGACTAGTACGCATGAAGCTTGCAGTGTTTAAACGATTTTTCAATTTTAATTCACTACAGAATCTAGACAAAGACATTGAACAGTAATAGCAGGTGTCACCACGTCTTTTTTTAATTCACTTAAGGCCCAACTAATATGGGGGATGGGAAATAAATTTCCAAGTGAATCAAGGTTTTTGGCAGGTTCGTAAAGAAGCCATACCCAGTGTTTCAATGATTCAATGGACTTAACCGTTACGGAGTTTATTATCCATTTTTAATTAATAAGTTCCCCTTATTCATATTCTTCATCAAACTGCAATGCTGTAGCCCTAATCTTTAAATGTTTGTTCGCCCAATTAAAATGTCAATCTCCTTTAGTGTAACAGGGTAATGTCCCTTTAAACAATTAAAATCCACTTTCGGCAATTATGTCCCTTTCCCCCGCCCCCCACCATTAGCTGCTAAACCATCTAAATATGTCTTAAAAGCATCATCTCTCCGGGGTATATGGCTCAAAACAAGGACTGAATATTTGAAACACTCAAAGCCCGTATCAGAACGAATGTATTTTACACCTTGATACGCCTTTAAATCCGCAATATATTTTTTAAAATTAGGGTTTTCACTCCCCCTCCCACCCCTTAAACAAATTCTTTTCAAAATTTTGTAATATTTACTTCTATTTTTGAATAAATAAAATCACCAACCCACTCCCGTTTCCACTGTACCTCTTCATCCTATTAAAAGTTTCCCCTACCCAACCCGAAAAAACATCCACAAAATTATGCAAGTCCGGATGAAGCTGTGGCATCTTTGTTTGCAGATGATACTCGCGCGAATCACCCGTACTTGCATTAAAAAAATGTTTTAATAAAAATGGATGCTTTAATCCTGTCCCTACCCAAACTACCGCATATGGTTTTAAAGAAGTGCCCAAATCTAACATAGGAGTGCGCTAGGTCAATCAAATCCTTATTGATACTACCACTTGTATTGGACTTGAATGGATCCCCAAACTCAGCCCTATAAATATGAATGTTTTGCAAAGTAGCATTCGCTAATTACTAATTGCGTAAAAAATGGAGGTAAGCCGGTACCAGTTTGATCTCCCAAATCACTGTGCGGCGTGGGCACCTTAGCACCCTCTCGACCTCGCTAGGTTGCACCTAATCTAAAAGACGGTCCAAAAACTCACTGCTGAGGCGGAGATCCCTCGCGATGGCATCATAGTCAATGTTGGGGGATTCCATACTAATCGGACGCACCCCTGCACTTGAACTCCCTCTCGCGTAAACTACTCTCCGAGACCTGTTTAATTTCCATGAGCGGCAGGATTTCATTAGAGGTTCCTGGTGACAGTATGTGAACCTAGAAGAATAATAAGAGCTTATTACTGGGACACTGGAACACTTATCACTGGAACACTTTTCATTGGAAAACTTAGCCCTTTCAAACGAGAATAATCAAGAGTGAGTGTAGAAGGGTACAATGGGTCCTTGTAATTATAGACATCATACTACTCGCTATAATTTTAATGTCCCTCCATAGGGACCAATTGTGTATATTAAGAAACACAGAAGGGTACCATGACCCTTGGCACCACAAGCCCCCAACTACTGACCATATATGTAAAGGCTCCCGTTGGGCCACACTACTGGTATAAACGTAAAAAAATCCTACTACCAGTTAAGTATGTTAACCGAAGGGTGAATTAGGTCAAGCATATCCTCGATCCATGATGGGATTTCATATTCCTTGTCCTCTGCTTGTGCAGATCGTTCACCAAAGAACTTGGCCACGAGCCAATCAATCTCGAAATTGGCCTGGAAAAAGAATTTCCTTTTAGCTATGAAGGGCATATGGAACTATCAGGGGGGAATGCTATTGAATAGCCCTTTGGGACTGCTATTGAACTACTATTGAATAGGGCGGGGGGAGTGGAGACAGTTCCCCAAAAGATTTCAATACTATTTCCTAGTCTTATTCCTTAGAAGTGTCATAGCGTATATTCTGAAAACCTTTCAACTAAAAGTCAAAACTAGTGATAAAATAAAAAGTAAGCCTTTATTAGCGAAAAGAATGGATTAAATTAAGAACAAAAAATAGTTTTATTAGACATAAAAAGCTTCTTCATAGCCTGAAATGGTGAAAGTAGGCTAAAAAAACTAGGTTGAAAAGAACATCTTATTTTATATATCTCTTGGGAGCGATGGAGGTCTTTAAGACTAAGGGGGGCCGACTTATAACCTGAAGCTTCAATATTCTAACGAACAAGAATGGGTAATCACTTAAAAAATAGTAAAAAGTCAAAACTATTAATTCAGAACTAAAGAGTCAGCACTTACTACCCTAAAAGAATTTTAACGAAAAGCCCCTGGAATACTTTTAATGTCTTTGGAGTGGTTTCTTCGACAGCTTAAAAATAGCAAAAAAATTCCCTTTATTAGGCATCCTGTAGAAGACTAAGCAAACAACATTATTAACTTGAGAATACACATTAGCTTACTTTACTTATTTCTTCAACTTCTGGCAACGCATGATGGGGGGGCTTGCGTAGAGGGTCCAGGTGAAACATGATGGAAGAGGATGTCGTGACCTTGGCTAGATGCGGGATTGGCTTGACCTGGAGTGGGATTCATCATTAAGTAGGAAGCTACCCATTCTCTTTTTAATTTCCTGCTAGTGAAGGGGCCAGCGTTGTCACGGCCTTGTGTAGGTGGGGCATCGGCTTGACCTCAAGTTGTTAGTTACCCAGGAAGCACAAGTCTTGAAGGTACAGGCCTCAAAACTTGCGAAGAGGTCCTGTGTACAGGGGGCAACTCCATCCATTGTACAGGGGCAAGTCATTTACCCTAGCCCTCTTGGCAGGCGGGGAGAGGGCGGGGAATTCCTAGAAAATAAAACAAGATTTAGTATAAAAAACCTTATTTATTGGAAATAGCGCTCCCATCTAGAGAATAAGAGAATAGCAGAAAACATGATTTATTAGAAAGCATAGTTTTGCCAAGAAGTCCTCTTAGGGTATTAATCATCTAAGGTGCGGATAAACACCCCCTTGACCTAATGTTTTCTCTCTAAATAAGTAAATATTAAAGCTAAGGGTGCTCAAGGAAGGTATAAAATTCGACAAATAACATTTGTACGATGAATCAGGGAATACTTTGTTGTACGCGCCCTAGAAATGGCCCAGCCAGACCATGCACTAACCCGGAGGAAATACACTACCCACTAGTCTTATTCCCCCTAACCCCTTTTTCAAGAAAGAAAAGAGTAGAATTTGCGAGGAATAAACTAAGCTTAGAAATCAAATGTTTTATTACAAAGGTTCTGAGGTATAAAACTGGACAAGAAAAACTGACCTAATAATATTGAAAAAATGGGTCATTCCCGGTAAGGTTTATTGCGTCAATTTTGTTGACAAACTTAGTTGGAAGTTTTAGAGTATATAGTTCGCTTAGACCACTAGAGACATATTTAATTGGATATAAAGTTCAAACCTCAAAATATCCACCAATTCTCATTACCCCTTTCAAAGAAAAGCAACAACTAGAATTGGCGAGGAATAAGCTAGGTGTAGAAAAAAAATGTTTTATTGCATAATCTGAGGGAAATAAAACTATAATTACTGACCTAAGTTGATTAAAAATAGGTCATTCTCCGTAAGGTTCATTGCATAAGTTTTGCAAAGAATCATGGTTGTAAATACAAGCCTTGTTGTTTAACTTTAATTTTGATAAGCCCGACAAGCAATAAACTTCGGAGTTACAGCTAGGGAGAGGGGGGAGACATTATTCTTTGCTTAATGAATCCATGTCCTTTAATCTCATGTGAAGATGCAGTTTGTTTCACCTTAGTGTGCTCTTGTTAGACGCAATTTCCAACCCTCCAAAATATAGAACTAAAATATTCATATTTAAATAGGTCATCTGTTCTTGCATTTATTAAGCATCATTTTACAGAGAACCATGGCTGGAAATACCACCCTTGTTGTTCACACACGTTTTCCTTAATTAAGAAAATAAGTGTGTGATAGATTTGGCACTAGGTAGATATTTGGTAGATATATAAACACACGAGGGGAAAAAAGAATGCTTTTCTCGAATAATGTTATTACCAAAAAGAGTAATTTATTTTGAATAAATAAATTCTTCACTGATGGAGGATGGGGTTTGGGGTGCTACATGGTAAATAGGGGAAAATATGAGCTGAAAAATGAGTATAGACAACATGATGTGGTGGAGGGAATAATGGGGCTTGGAGGAGGGAGGGTCAGGAAATAATTGAGAAAAGAGGCTCAGTTCATGGTAACGAGAATTATCCATTATTTTTTAAATAGTTTTTTCACGTTCTAGAATCAAATAAGGTCAGATAGAAAATCGCCTTTCTGGCACCTATTTATGGCACCCCGGGTTCAAAAAAACTTTTTTTGTCATGTAGTTCAGAGCGAAACAGCTTAGCAAACCAATTGCCTAGATTGTAACTGCATGGGGACTTTTATTTTTGGTAGTCCTGGGACAAGGGAAGTACAGAAAAATAAAAGACTGCTATATGGGGGCTTCTATTTATGGCGATCCTGGGACAAGGGAAGGAAAGTACACAGGAACTGGGTGTCTTCCAGAAAGCGTTAGATGTGCCAAACATGGCTACGAATCAAGACAAATGGCGGCTGTTAGGGGAAATATTGGAACAACTGGAAGTGTCATGCGAAATCTACAAGCTGGAAACAGGGACTTATGGAAATCCTATGCTATATTCCTAGGGATGCCTTTAAAATCCTATGCTATTTTCCTGTGGACCTATTTAAAGCGTGAGGGTTTGTCGCCAGCTTTGTTCCCTTTAATATAACACCCGGAATCATATCATACAGGTGCGAGGGACTCTACTTATTGCTACTTATTTATTATACCGACCATACTCTGATTAATCTTATAAAAAATACTGAAACACAATTTCGTCATATCACCTAGAAAAGGGGACCGCATTACACAGGTGAAAGGAACTGGGAGCTCCAGTTAGAATTCCCTATTATTGCTACTTGTGTAATATGGCAATTAAACTCCGATTATATCATATAAAGGTACTGAAACACCTGGAATCCCGGTAATGTTGCGAGGGTTTGTTGTCGGGATCTTGTCAGGGGTCTTGTTGGAATCTTGCCAGGGTATGTCGTCAGATTTCTATGGGAAAAGAAAGGGCATATTGGTGGAATCCTATGGGAAAAGGGAGGGCATGTCGTCGAAATAATTATGGCCTCACTACTGGTATTCTTGTGTCGTTCCCATTTTCTTCTTTTTCTCCAAATGAATTCGGTAGCTTTAGTCACTTCTTACTAGATAAAAGAAATCAGGCGCTGGAGAAATTGCATTTTCAACAGTTCATGGTAACGAACTGTAAGTAAGGAGCAATCCGGCTCAGCAGTAATCTAAACTAAAAAACGGAATTTAGACACCAATAGATACATCAAAAGAATCGGAATTTTATGCTCATTTCAAATATATAGCTTTATCAAGTTTAGCCTTGCCCATGAAAAGTTACGAGTTCTTTGCCTAAGAATATTTGCCTGATTTTCGTAAAAGGGCCACCCCCTAAAAGTCATAGAATCTTAATGTGATAAAAATAATATAATCTAAAAGTCATAGAATCTTAAAGTCATAAAATCATACCATCAGATTCAGCGTATCAGAGAACCCTACTGTAGAGGTTTCAAGCTCCTATCTGCAAAAATGTGCAATTTTGTGTTTTTTTGTTGTTTTTTTTTGCAAGAAGGAAGACCACGGATGCGTGTTTTTTTCCAGAGGTGATCATATATACCCAGGGGCCTTAGAATATGACAGAAGGGCTCATTTGACCGGAAATTAAAAGTTCTACTATCATTTTGAACTGACCAAAAGAATTGGGGGGGGGGGCAACTAGACCCCCTCCCACGCTAATTTTTTCCCAAAGTCACCCCATCAAAATTTTTGGATAGCCAAGTGGTTCAACATAGTCAAAAAATTTAATAACTATGTCTTTGAGGATGACTTAATCCCCACAACCCCCCGGGGAAGAGCTGCAAAATGTGAACTTTGCCCATTGTTTACATGTAGTAAACTTTTAAGTCATGTACTATGTTATTACATCATATAAGTATTTTTTTACATAATATATGGCATCGTATAAGCATTTTCTTATATCATGTCATGCAAAGCATAAATAATGTTAATGAGTTTCCAACGCAACTGTTATTTATATAATATAATGTCCGTCGAAAGGCATAAAAACAAAATTTGCAGTTGTAGTTACTATAAATGATGATTCTTTGGAATCAACACCTGAACTATCAAACGTGATAAGATGTGAAATTTGACAACCTGGACCATCAATTGCGACAACCCCAAGCTAAATTGTCTGAAGTAATCAAAATCCAAAAACGTATCAAAAATGAAAATCAAGAGCAAAGACACGGTTGGTTAGAAGATATGGGAAAGCGACAATTAGAGCGTGTTAAAAATAAAAATGAAAAGAAAAGACGCACGCGGTTAGAAGACATACGGCACCCAACAAGTATGGAGTCAAAAATCAAAATGAAGAACAGCGAGTCAATGAAAATCAACCTGGACAGCAAGATTCAAAACGTGTCAAAATTGAAAATGAGAGCGATGATAATTGGGTTTGGGATTTTGACATGGATAAGGTCATCAGTGCCTACCATACCTTTGTTAAAAGAAGAAGGGTTCGAAGATATGTATTTCATAACGATGAAAGATAAGCCGAGGTGTAACGAAGCAAACTAATTGAAAAATGATAGCGATGATGATTGAGTTTTGGACTTTGACATCGATAAAGTCACCAATACCTACCATACCTCTGAAAATTAAAAATATGGACTGGATAAATCGTTGGAAGAAAAAGAAGTTTTTGTCCCATCATCTGAAAAATTAAAAGAAACAAAGGTTCGGCGACATGGCTTTCATAATAACAAAAGACAAGCCAAGGCAAAAGAAGAAGTTTTTGTCCCACCACCTGAAAAATTAAAAGGAACAAAGGTGGTCGTCAATTCCTTCCATACCTTGTAAAATCAAAAACCTGGACAATTTAAATCGTTGGAAGAAAAAGAAGTTTTTTTCCCCACCACCTGAACAATTTAAAGAAATAAAGGTTCGGCGATATGTCTTTCATAATGACAAAAGACAAGCTGAGGCAAAAGTTAAAGGTCCAATAAAAAAAATGTCATTTTACAAAGGCACCATTTGTAATCTAAGGTCCATTTGGACGTCATGACATCAAGAAAAGGCTCAAATTGTCAGCGTTTAGAAAACAAGCGACAGTGAAAAACTATAGAAACCTGCCGCGTACCCCATACCTTTGTAAAAAAAAAATTAAAGGTTCGGCAATATGTATTTCATAATAACAGAAGACAAGCCAAGGTGTAACAGACCAAACAAGTTGAAATAGATAGCGATGATGATTGGGTTTTGGATTTTGACATGGATAAGGTCATCAATACCTACAATATTTTTGAAAATCAAAAATATTGATTGGATAAACCGTTGGAAGAAAAAGAAGTTTTTCCCCACCAACTATACAATTAAAAGAAACAAAAGGTTCGGCTATACATCTTTCATAATGACAAAAGACAAGCCAAGGCAAAAGAAGAAGTTTTTGTCCCACCACCTGAACAATTGAAAGAAACAAAGGTTCGGCGATATGTCTTTCATAATGACAAAAGACAAGCCGAGGAAAAGGTTAAAGGTACAATAAAAAATGTAATTTTACAAGGGCATCACTTCTAATTTAAGGTCCATTTGGACGTCATGACATCAAGAAAA
>JAQQPU010027587.1:0-10939 GCA_029168905.1 Artemia sp. Kazakhstan ARC1039 | reverse complement strand
CATCAGATGGTGAAAGAATTCATATTTGCGAGGAATGGACAGACCCAGTAAACTGAACAAATGACACTTAATTGCAGAAATTTGATCGGAATTGCTAATCAAGACAATATACTTAAACAGCTACCTACTTTTACCCATTGCATTGATCAAAGAAAATGCAGAGAAAGGTCTTAGACAAAGACTAGCTTTTCCTGGCAATCGGATGCAAAGTGGTGTGTTGTTATTCCAAGAAAGCCCCATTCTTCCCCAATGCATATTCAACACACAGTAACTGCCACTTTAACTTCAAACCCCGCACTAGTATAGACTGTGACATCTGGAAGATAACAGAAATGTTGAGTACCGAGCATGAATGTGTTGAAAACGTAGACAAAGATGTTCAGCAAAAATTAGCTTTTCCTGACAATCAGATGCATAGTGGAATGTAGTTATCCATAAAAGGCCCCATTCTTCCTCAATTCGTATTCAGCAAATAGTAACTGCCACTTGAACTTGAAATCCCGCATAAGAATAGACTGTGTCATCTGAAAGACAACAGCGATGTTGAGCAACGAGCTTGAATGTCAATGTGTTATAACAGGTACTAAATGAAAATATTCGATTCATCAAAATGTCAGGGTGTCTTACCACATTTGTTCAAAAGGAATTGTTGTGGAGAGAACTTAAACATAAATATCCACCAATGATCAACAGCAGTCATTTCAGTAAACGCTTCCCTATTACTCCAACAACTCTGTACTGTAGCGTCAAGAGGTTGTTCAAATCTGTCTGATACGTTCAAGTATGACCTTCCAACATTCCCCCCTGAAATGTTTGACTTCAATAAAGATACGGACTCGCCAAATAGGGTAACATTTTTGGATCCGCTATGGAAGCAGAAAATACATAATTAAAGTGGAATGAAAATATTTAAAGCGGGTAAAAATCTTAAGAAGATAGCAAACTTGAGAAAAACGAATTTTTTTTTTACCCAGATGAAATAAAAGTCTGACTGTTTTGTTTCCACATCTGGAAGGCTTTATGAACAGAAAAAAGGAGAGAAATAAACAAAAACTATCTTAAACAAATGAACACGTGCAAGAAAGATGAGAAAGAAAACACATTATTACCAAATAAACAACTATCATATTTTCACCGTTACCATTATTTTAAGCTAGTTTTTTTTCTCTCCCTTTTTTTTTATTAAAATAGGCATCCGGATGTGAAGCCGAAATATTCAGTTTTTTATTGTTATTTTCAAAAAGTTTTTGTTTTTGGAAAGTTCACTGTCTTATTAAAAGTTTTATTTGTTTTACAATCTTTATTTCATTAAAAACTATAAATGAAAAGTTACTGTGGTAAAAAAATATGTATTTGAGCAGTAAAACCGAATGTTGAACCGATGACAATGAAAACATGTTACTTCGTCGTCGATTGTGATTGGCTATTTTATGTGGTAGGATTTGGAAATTTATCCAGTTAAGGAGAAGTAAGTGCTAATTTTCAAAGGATTACTTTATTTATCCGAACGTCATTTTTGACGATCAAGGAAACGGGATGACCATTAAAATCATACCCATCTGAAACCAACAAAAAAAGAACTTACTTACTTCCACTTGATTCAGGACCAGACGTTGACGCCTCACCCAGCATCACCCGGCATCTTCAGTGTCCGCATGGTTGACTCCCATTTGTCAAGATCTTGTACCGGCTCTTCAGCAAACCGGAGCCAGCAGCTCTCCCGATTTCTGCGAAACTTTCGAAACCCACCAATGGTATCCAAGTTTATTTTGACAGTTTATCAGCAATTCTTCAATTGACCGCTAGGACACCTGTGCCAATCGGGCAAAGGAGCAGCTGTTTGATGGTACGGTCACTGGGTCCTCTCAGGACATGGCCAAGTCAACATAGTCTGCTCTGTTTGACAATCGTGGTTGTGAGCTTGATTTTAGAGCAGCGGGAGCGCACATCAGCATTTGAGATTCTGTCATCTTATCGAATGCTTAGGATATTTCGTAAACATCGGTGGTCAAAGACTTCCATACCAAAGAGATGAAGCAGATTCAGCGGCCATGTCTAACCTGCATAAAAGTGAACAGATCTAACAACCCTTTATAGACACAAATTTTTGTCTTCATACTGATATCATACTGATATTGACAGATCACAGCCTCCAAGAGAGTATTTAGCGAGCCAAGATAAGTGAAGCTTTCAAATTTTTCCAACTCTTGTCCGTGGAGAACAAGCTGATAATCCGACTGAATATAATCTATGACTTTAGTTTTGACCATATTGATCTTCATACCAGTAACTGAGACAAATATGCTATTCCATTTAGAATTGTTTGGGCAGTTGCTGGATTAGCAGCAAGAGAGACGATGTCATCTGCGTAGTCCTGTTCAGGCTCATTAATGCCCAATCCTGTAATGACACCATCAAAACTCGAGAGTGCCCTTCCTCTAAAACAAAAAGAAAACCGTGCCTTACAATCACTTTTACTTCTATCACGATGTTTGCTGGGAAGATGAAGACTTTTTCACGCCCTCAGAGAACAGGTCGAATATAATTCTACAGACAGGTGGGAAACATGTAGATTCAGGATGTCAAATACAAAAACCAAGGCTGATGCAAACGTTGTAATTGTAAAAACTACACTTACTTCATCTGGGCAGAAAGAGAACTGTTTAAAGCAAACTGAAATCGAATCAGTCTTGGTCATACGATATGCAAAGCCTAAACGAAGGCCTATTTGTTTTCAGACTGGAGTTCCTTATGACTCTGCTAATATTTTGACATGTGCCACATCATGACAAAGCCACCATCAGAGGTATCGTTTTAGTTAAGTATCGTTTGTCTACGCCTTTTGCGGCTGTGACATCACTACGCTTTTGTACGGTATTGGTGAAACTGCAGTAGTGAACGTCACAGAGGATGTTGGGTTCTTTAAGCTAGTAAGGCGTTTTATTGCTCTTTAATGAGCAGTGAAACTCATAATGGTGGGTGACATGGCTATTCTACGCTTGTGGGGAGCTATATATGACGAATACGTATCTGAACACCACTGCCGCTCGTTAATATCAAGAGTAGCCAGTTGAGCTAGCTTTATCCGCCTTGAACAATTACAACCCACTCAGAAGTGGCGCTTACTGATTTTTTATTTTCATGTGATGACATGGCTGTACTCAGCTACGGTACTGTGCCAAACGACTGGCGATGGGGAATTTCATAAAATGATTGTGCACCCATTTAAACTGATGAAAGCACCTGCCCCTAAGAAGTCTTCTCAAACTAACTTCAAGTAGATGCAAAGGTCACTGTAATGGTCTTTGATATGCTTGCAAAAAGATTAACCCTTTTATATCCAATTGCTCCTACCCCATGCCAAGAGATAATATGCTTTATGATTTCTTTGGCCGTTGATGATGTCTTTGACGATGACCCACGTGAATAAGCCAAATTCCACGCTATATTCAGTAGTCGAAAACACTATTATTATTAAACTGTTCATAATTATAGTTACTGAAGTATTAAATGACTTTAGGTATCCTAAAATGGTGAGTTTTTGTTAACCACAATACCCCCTACCCCTGCTAAAAAGTAAGGGGTTGAGATAAGAGTGGAGGAGTCAAGGCTGACCGTTAAGAAAATTTGCAGACATTTTTCTGTTAAGATTTACAGTCTTTAACCCTGAAAAAAGATGAGAATTTCAGCATAAAAACATCGTTGTAGGTAAAACTGGTCCCTCTTTCCCCCTGAAGTCGAGTTGAGACTAATAGAGAAGCCCAATATTAGGTGATAATTGAGTTCATGAGCCTAAGACCGTAATGAAAGACTGTTAAAACCAAAAGTGGGCCGCTTTAAAAAAGATGTTTTAAACCTCCCCCCTTTCTTACCTATTTTAATGAGAAAAGGGGCTCTAAGTTGGGATTCATGAATCATATTTTCTTTTCCAACCTACCCAGGCTTGCGTTAACAGGACACGACCTTTAAATACAGAAAAATATTACAAAAGCTAAAACTCAAATTTTTTCGCTTTGCCCTATCCTTTTCTCTGGGAAAAGGGATGGTTCTAGAAAGGCTTTTTCAAGCTATTTTGACTTTGTCGTTAAGCCAACTTTTCTAAGCATTTTGGTGCCTCTGCTAAAAAATCAGGTATATCCGTACCCTGGATAATAAGCAAAGACTGACTCGTTAGTTGCCCCAAGAATCCTTACTACACATCCCATTGTATATTTTTTCCCTATAAATCTCTTTAAATCTCAATAAATTAGCTTTCCTAACTTGACTTTCAAGTCCGTATTGTTAAATCTTTTTGAAAGGAAAAGTAGTTCTCTAGAAACACGAAGGAAACACTTTAAAGTACAAGGGGAAGATATGTTTTATGCTTTGAAAATAGGGCCCCTTAATTAGTTTTAGAAGTCAAACTGCGATAAAGTGGAACTACATATTAAAGAGGTGAATAATTATATTGGCTTTTCTCTTGGAGATGGCTCGAAAAGAGAGGGAAAAGACAACGGAGCAGAAAAATACTGTTGTTTTAGCAATAGGATTGGAAAGAGACCTTGCAAAATAATTCCTGCAACAAAACGGATAGCCAAAATATGGCTATAGCAAAGCTAACATCCTTCCCTGAGACTAAGCTGGATTAATGGATTTGAAACAAAAAGCACTTGTCACTGTTTATTACTCTACTGGTATTTTCTGTCCCAATAGACTATAATTAAAATCACAACCGTTTAGCATAATCGCACCCTGGGCTGACTTTTGAATTTGCATAGATTGAACCTCCTTTTTAATAGATTGAACCTTTTTATTCATAGATTGAACCTCCTTTTTCATAGATTGAACCTTCTTTTTCATAGATTGAAACTCCTTTTTCATTTATCCTTATTTGTAACACAGTATTTGCTATTACTTTCCGCTACAAGCTTCACACTGTAATTGTTAAAAACTTTCAAAGGGTAAATACTTTGATTTTGGGTGGCCAAAAGGTCTCTCAGACTTCAAAAATCAATACAGTGGGGCTGATGGCAATATATAATGAGCCTTACTTAAAGGTTTGCAAAACATTTATGGTGTGTTTTGAATTTGTGTGTTTGAAGCACCTGTCGAAAAGCTGTGGTTTAATATTCTCTAGATTAGTGAAACATTATCTTCTACGAACGGATCCTTGCGATGCATTGCAAGGAAAATAGAGGAAATGAGTAGTGAGGCAATAGAGAATACGGAACCTACAAGCCTGAGACATGAATATACAGTGCAATTTGACGAGCAAAATGCAAAAAGCAAGCAATCCCTTTATATTATAGACCTATAAAGTGATCATACATGTTTTGAAACTATGGTTGAGATTGTGTAATGCAATCAGACTGGTGTCGCTTCACTGGTTCATTAATAGAACAACTAATGTTTTTGAAAAGGGTAATTACTTCTAGGTTCAATAACCAAATTAAACTTCCGATGGTTCCGAATGCGTCACGGGTAATTAAAGCATGAGGAATGGAATGCTATAGTTAGAATGGTTTAAAGTTGAAAATTGTACCATTTGTGTAAGAATAACTCTATTTGCGAATTTTTTTGCGAAAAGGTATTCCGTTGGTTAAGAATGCGTCACGGGTAATTAAAGAATGGGGAATGACAAGGTTAAACTAATTAGCAGTTAAGGTAACTCCGAAGGGCTTGTTAAACTAAAAAACATTAACCTGTTAAACATTAAACTAAATTTTTTTGGACTTAGAAATTATTAAAAATTTTTTAACATGGAATTTTTTTCAACTTTTTTTTTTACATCTCTAAATCATATCAGAAAAATAGAATGACAATTTAGATTTAAATTTTAAAACATGTTCTTGTGCATACCCATACTCCTATTGATAAAGACTGATGGTTCTCATTCAATATTTTCTCATGAAAAACACACTATTTTTTAACTAAATATTTTTTTGTACTTCGAAGTTATTCAACTTTTTTTTATTTATTTTTTTACATTGTATTTTTTTAAGCTTTTTTTTACATCTCTAAATCATATCAGAAAAATAGAACGACACTTTTGATTTAAATTTCAAAACATATTTTTGTGCATACCCACACTCCTATTGATGAGGACCGATGGTTCTCAATCTATATTTTTTCATGAAAAACAAACTAGTTTTTTTAATAGATTTTTTTTGGACTTCGAAATTATTCAACTTTTTTTTAACATGGTATTTTTTTCAACATTTTTTTACATCTCTAAATCATATCAGAAAAATAGAATGACACTTTTGATTTAAATTTTAAAACATATTCTTGTGCATACCCCTACTACTATTGATGAGGACTGATGGTTCTCATTCAATATTTTTTCATGAAAAACAAACTATTTTTCTAACTAAATTTTTTTGCACTTCGAAATTATTCAACGTTTTTTTACATCTCTAAATCATATCAGAAAAATAGAATGACACTTTTGATTTAAATTTTAAAACATATTCTTGTGCATACCCATACTCCTATAGATGAGGACTGATGGTTCTCATACAGTATTTTTACGTGAAAAACAAATTTTTTTAACAAATTTTTTGGACTTAGAAATTATTAAACTTTTTTTTAAAATTTTTTTATTTTTAATATTGTATTTTTTTAAACTTTTTTTTTACCTCTAAATCATATCAGAAAAATAGAATGACACTTTTGATTTAAATTTTAAAACATATTCTTGTGCATACCCATACTCCTATTGATGAGGACTGATGGTTCTCATTCAATATTTTTTCATGAAAAACAAACTATTTTTTAACTATTTTTTTTATTTCGAAATTATTCAACTTTTTTTTACATCTCTAAATCATATCAGAAAAATAGAATGACACTTGATTTAAATTTTAAAACATATTCTTGTGCATACCCGTACTCCTATTGATGAGAACTGATGGTTCTCATTATATATTTTTTCGTGAAAAACAAACTATTTTTTTAAACAGATGTTTTTGGACATAAAAATTATTCAACATTTTTTTATTTTTTTATTTTTTAACATGGTATTTTTTTCAACTCTTTTACATCTCTAAATCATATCAGAAAAATGGAATGACACTTTGGATTGAAATTTTAAAACATATTCTTGTGCATACCCATTCTCCTATTGAGGAGGACTGATGGTTCTCATTCAATACAACAATTTTTTCATGAAAAACAAACTATTTTTTTAACTATTTTTTTTTGGATTTCGAAATTATTCAAATTTGTTTTACATCTCTATATCATATCAGAAAAATAGAATGAAACTTTTGATTTAAATTTCAAAACATATTCTTGTCCATACCCATACTCCTATTGATGAGGACTGATGGTTCTCATTCAATATTTTTCATGAAAATCAAACTATTTTTTTAACTATTTTTTTTGGACTTCGAAATTATTCCTTTTTTTAGCATGGTATTTTTTTCAACTTTTTTTTTACATCTCTTAGAATGACATGAAACATACTTAAAACATAAAAAATTCACAACTAATTGGAAGAAGCAAACACCCGCCCAGACACACAGGCAGAAAGAGTGAGAAAGACAAAAACACATACAAATACGTAGATTTAGACACAAAAACCGAGAAAGACAAGCATTTGGAATAAACAAACACCCGCCCAGACACACAGCCAAAAAGAGTGAGAGAGACAAAAATATATAAAAATGCCTAGATTCAGACACGCAAACCGAGAAAGACATGCATTTGCAATAAGCAAACACACAGGCAAAAAGAGCGAGAGAGACAAAAACGCATACAAATACGTAGATTCAGACACAGAAATCGAGAAAGACATGCATTTGGAATATGCAAACACCCACCCAGCCACACAGGCAAAAAGAGCGAGACAGACAAAAACATATACAAATAGGTAGATTCAGACACACAAACCGAGAAAGACATGCATTTGGAATATTCAAACACCCACCCAGGCACACAGGCAAAAAGAGTGAGAGAGACAAAAAAACACATACAGATACGTAGATTCAGACGCACAAACCGTGAAAGACATGCATTTGGAATAAGCAAACACCCGCCCAGACAAACAGGCAAAAAGAGTGAGAGAAACAAAAACACATACAAATACATACATTCAGACACACAAACCGAGAAAGACATGCATTGGGATAAGCAAGCACCCGCCCAGACACACAGGTAAAAAGAGTGAGAGGGACAAAAACTCATACAAATACGTAGATTCAGACACACATACCGAGAAAGACATGCATTGGAATAAGCAAATACCCACCCAGACACAAAGACGAAAAAGAGTGAGAGAGACAAAAACAAATACAAATACGTAGATTCAGACATACAAACCGAGAAAGACATCATTTGGAATAAGCAAACATCCACCCGGACACACAGGCAAAAAGATTTGAGGGGGACAATAACGTATACGAATACGTAGATTAAGACACACAAACTGAGGAACACAAGCATTTGGAATAAGTAAACAACCGCCCCGACACACAGGCTCACTGAGTGAGAGAAACAAAAACACATACAAATACTTAGATTCAGACGCACATACCGAGAAAGACACGCATTGGAATAAGCAAACACCCGCCCAGACACACAGGCAAAAAAGAGTGAGAGATAAAAAAACACATACGAATACGTAGATTCAGACACACAAACCGAGGAAGAAAAGCATTTGGAATAAGCAAACACCCGCCCAAACACACAAGCACAAAGAGTGAGAGAGACAAAAACACATACCAATATGTAGATTCAGACACACATACCGAGAAAGACAGGTATTTGAATAAGCAAACACCCACCCAGACACACAGGCAAAAAGAGTGAGAGAGACAAAAACACAAACAAATACGTATATTCAGACACAAACCGAGAAAGAGATGCATTGGAGTAAGCAAACACCCGCCCAGACACACAGGCAAAAAGAGTGAGAGAGACAAAAACACATACAAATACGTAGATTTAGACACACAAACCGTGAAAGACATTCATGTAGAATAAGCAAACACCCGCCCAGACACACAGGCAGAAAGAGTGAGAGAGACAAAAACACATACAAATACGCAGATTCAGACACACAAACCGAGAAAGACATGCATTAGGAATAAACAAACACCCGCCCAGACACACAGGCAAAAAGAGTGAGAGAGACAAAAACATATAAAAATGCATAGATTCTGACAAGCAAACCGAGAAGGACATGCATTTGGAATAAGCAAACACCCACCCAGACACACAGGCAAAAAGAGCGAGAGAGACAAAAACGCATACAAATACGTAGATTCAGACACACAAATCGAGAAAGACATGCATTTGGAATATGCAAACACCCGCCCAGCCACACAGGCAAAAAGAGCGAAACAGACAAAAACATGTACATATACGTAGATTCAGACACACAAACCGAGAAAGACATGCATTTGGAATATTCAAACACCCACCCAGACACACAGGCAAAAAGAGTGAGAGAGACAAAAAAACACATACAAATACGCAGATTCAGACACACAAACCGTGAAAGACATGCATTTGGAAAAAGCAAACACCCGCCCAGACAAACAGGCAAAAAGAGTGAGAGAAACAAAAACACATACACATACATAGATTCAGACACACAAACCGAGAAAGACATGCATTGGAATAAGCAAGCACCCGCCCAGACACACAGGTAAAAAGAGTGAGAGAGACAAAAATACATACAAATACGTAGATTCAGACACAAATACCGAGAAAGACACAAATTGGAATAAGCAAATACCTGCCCAGACACAAAGGCAAAAAAGAATGAGCGAGACAAAAACACATACAAATACGTAGATTCAGACACACAAACCGAGAAAGACATGCATTTGTAATAAGCAAACACCCACCCATACAAACAGGCAAAAAGGGTGAGAGAGACAAAAACAAATACAAATACGTAGATTCAGACACACAAACCGAGAAAGACATCATTTGGAATAAGCAAACATCCACCCAGACACACAGGCAAAAAGAGTGAGGGGGACAATAACGCATACGAATACGTAGATTCAGACACACAAACTGAGGAAAACCAGCATTTGGAATAAGCAAACACCCGCCCAGACACACAGGCACACTGAGTGAGAGTAACAAAAACACATACAAATTCTGATTCAGACACACATACCGAGAAAGACACGCATTGGAATAAGCAAACACCCGCCTAGACACACAGGCAAAAAAGAGTGAGCGATACAAAAACACATACGAATACGTAGATTCAGACACACAAACCGAGGAAGAAAAGCATTTGGAATAAGCAAACACCCGCCCAAACACACAGGCACAAAGAGTGAGAGAGACAAAAACACATACAAATACGTAGATTCAGACACACATACCGAGAAAGACAGGCATTGGAATAAGCAAACACCCACCCCTACACACAGGCAAAAGAGTGAGAGAGACAAAAACACATACAAATCCGCAGATTCAGACACACAAACCGAGAAAGACATGCATTGGAATAAGCAAACACCCGCCCCGACACACAGGCAAAAAGAGTGAGAGAGACAAAAACGCATACAAATACGTAGATTCAGACACACAAACCGAGAAAGACATGCATTGGAATAAGCAAACACCTGCCCAGACACACAGGCAAAAAGAGCACGTAACCTAGTCTAAATTAACCTTAAAAATTAAATAAAGCTATGTCGACTTTGAATGTCTCTCTCACTATGTAGGTGGCGTCACGGGGTACACTCTTTTTGTCTGTGTCTTTTTCGGTTTTTGTGTCTGAATCTACGGATTTTTACGTATTTTTGTGTCTGGGCGGGATTTTACTTATTCCAAGGCATGTCTTTCTCAGTTTGTGTGTCTGAATCTACGTATTTGTATTTTTTTTGTCCTTCTCATTCTTTTTTGCCTGTGTGTCTGGGCGGGTGTTTGCTTATTCCAATGCGTGTCTTTCTCGGTATGTGTGTCTGAGTCTACGTATTTGTTTGTGTTT
>JAQQPU010027586.1:0-10940 GCA_029168905.1 Artemia sp. Kazakhstan ARC1039 | reverse complement strand
ATAAAACCCGACCAACGTTCATCCGAGGCAGTATATTCTATGAAGCACTGCTCTTCAGCCTCGGTTAATGGGCATGAATCCCATACATTGGATGCTGTTGGTGGTGTTGGTGTAAGTTTCTCCCTGTTCTCGACAATCCGAATTTTCCTATGTCTCTTGGTGATGGATTTGATTGAAGTGCTGGTAGCAGTAAACCTGGACTAAATAATTCATTGTAAGAAGAAGAACTTTTTTCTCTCTCCATATCAACGATTAAAGTACTAGTTCCGCAGGACACAATTTTTCTTTTCAAAGGAAAAGCTTTAAAAATTTACAAACGATTTAAGAATTAAAGCTTAGGTAAATACCCCGATGGCGACTCTTGTAACAACTTTTATTATTAAAGTAGCCTTCACCGTTATCTAAGATTTTTCTTTTGATTGTTTCAAAAATTATGAAGTTCTTCAAACATTACCCGGAACTTGTCTGTTAAACGAAACACACTCTAGAATTACGCTGTGTACGATCTGACAGAAACCGATTTCCCTTTGTGGGTTCGGTTATGATTTGCTTGTTCTGAGTGAGAAAAACTACGATGCATGTATATATTAATTGTCTATTGGATATATAGAGATGGTTAGGGGTTAGGTATTTAATATAATTTGTTCTACGCGGTCTGCTTTCCATAATTTTGTTTCTACAATATTATATTATCATCATGTTTTGGTATATTTCATTAGGATTAATATAATTTCACTTCTTTGGGTGTGTTTCGTTTAACAGACAAGTACCCAGTATTCCATTTTGGCATAGGTGCCGCGTTGAACTTTAGAAATAGGAGCTAATTAGTTAACTTTGTTAACACAAAAATTTAAACATTACAAATTGGTTGAATATCGAAGACGAATATTCAAAAAAAGTTACTTATTGTTCTAATTGAACCATCCTTGTGTTTCAAACGTCGTTTATAAAGAATTAATTAAAAACACTTTTTCTACAAAATAAGTTTTTCAAAGAAAAGTAGAAAACTCCATTAAACAAAAAAAGAACAAGAATAAAATCAAATAATCTAGATATCTCAAGCATAGATGAAGCTGACGGGTTTTTAAACATAAAATTGTTACAGCCAGAATGCTCCTGCATCTCATTATCCCAAATATACATGCTAATTCAGTTATATCGTGTCCTATATTTTTACAACTCAATCGCCAAAGAGCATTATTCACCTCAAGCGTAGAAGGAATCTATTTAATAAATTATTAAGATATTTCCAGAATATTTATTTACACTTACGTCAAAAATCAAAGCTAACTCGCTAGATTCCTTCTTTCCTTCGGAATGAGGAGCGAAGCGAATTACAGTTGACCTGATTGAATTTAATGATTCGATTATCCCTGTCTCAACGTTGTCCTGGGATTCATCCAACTTAGTACGCTTTTGTTGTGATGGCTGATAAACAGTATCCTAAAATAAAAATAAAAATTATTTTCAGTTTTCAAACTATTTAGCTTACGAGAGGGCACTGCCCCTTCAATACCACAGTACCAAACTCCCAAAAGTTGAAAAAATGGCACAATTTAATTAGCTAGTTCAATTCTTACTTATTCAGAATATTAATGGAGGGCACTGGGCCTTCAATTCCATAGTACCAAACACAAAAAGTTGACAATTATAGATCTTTTTCAATTTTATATGCAAAGCTTTTAAAACTTATATAACTAAATTGCGAAATACTTAAAATCACAGAAAAAGGAAAAAGAAGACCCCTAGACATAGCCTAAACCAAAAAATTATTAAGTATATGAAGGGGTTCGCCCTCTAGTCAATACCTCACCCTTTACGTTAAAGTTTTTTTAGCACTTTCAAAAGAGGTATCTATTCTAATTAACCGGCCTTTGTGAGTCAAGAGTTCGTGATTCGAACAAAATTCGAACTTTAGCGTAAAGAGCGAGGTATTGAGTAGGGGTAAACTCCTTAATACACGTGATAAAAACATATAAATATAGAAGTTCGTTACGTAAGTTAAACATGGACTGTTTAATTAACATAGGAAGCTTTTTAAAAGAGCTAACAGCACGATGAAAAAAGCGTAAGTAAGGAAGGTAAAAGAAATTCTTCCTTAACTTACTGACGAGACAAAAACGGATTTCTTTTTTATTATAATATAAGAAAATTTTACTCACCAGAAGTCGCTTAGAACATTCCATATCTCTACCAATGTAAATGATCGTAAAATATATATATCGATAGAACGAATGAAGTATTCAAACTGTATAAAATTCTAATTTGAAACTGGATTTTATACTAAAAAAACTGAATGTATTAACACCTAGTCAAGAGACACCGTTTTTTTTACACGGATAATGTACTTACCCTAAAATTCATGTAGGCCATATATATATTATGAAGTAGAAATCTGACCTACATGAATTATGTCAGAAACCCGTCCTTCATAACATATTATGCAATCCCAAATAGCACAGGAAGGAACATAAAGGCCTCAAATAGCACAGGAAGGAACGTAAAGGCCCCAAATAGCACAGGAAGGAACATAAAGTATTAGAAAAGGAATGTACTACTCTACTTATATACTAATAGTACAGCCACTTCGATTTTTTCTTAAATAATATACGGAGTTTATTATAACAAAAACTATAAAACAGAAAAAGCAATACAACAAATGCTTAACCCTCTTTAAGCTTTCGCTTGCTTGGAGTAACCCCTTAAACAAAGGAATAAAATTGTAAATAGAAAAGAAAAGAACGAAAGTGAGAACAAAATATTCTGGGCTTGCGTGGCTCCTGGTTACAAATATCCTTTCTAACAAAAACCCATTCTACCTACCAACAAACCCTAAAACTTTTTTTTTGGGGGGGGACTTAGGAGTGAATGAAATTCAATTTAACTATTATTCAAAAATCAGACAACCGGAGAGGAATTGTTTTAAGATCTCTACGGAAATCACACACATTCGTCAACTTTTTCAAAGGTTCGGGAAAAATATTCCGAATATTTGACCCAATATGACGCATTGAAAATAAAGATCTAGTTCTAAAAACTTGAGGTATCCTTATATTATTAGCATATCATGTAGGATAATTGTGTACTTCATCACCAGAAAGAAATAACTTTAGGAAACACTTGGGAACTAATTTGGAACAATACTTAGGCCTATACATGAATAAAGCATGATAATTTCCCTAGACCTGACAGAGTGATAATACTTAACTGTACACATTGAGATTTAACTGATTTGGCTTTACTATCTCCAGTCAACGATTAGATTGTCATGTTTTGCATTACACCTAATTGCTTCAAGTGAACTGAGAATGTGCTAGATTATACACTCACATAATATACAAATACAGGTAGACCGAAGAGAAATATATTAATCTTACCACATCATTCGGGAACATATTCTTTAACTTTCTAAATATTCCAATATTTCTTGCAATCTTAGTACAAATAAAATATATATGATTTTTAAAACCAAGAAATTCATCAATAATATTACCAAAATATCTAATATTATTGGTACGCCCTACTACATTGTTGGGACGTCTGGCCCTTTTATCTGAAAAATGCCTTCTTTGTAAGTTTAACTTCATTTCTCTTCAATTACAACACTTGATTTTGGGCCGATCTGTAAGTACGAGACGTCCTGAAAGAATTTGCTTATTAATTCAAGCCAAAAAGTATGGACGGGGATGACTCATACATTGTCAAAGGCACCTGGGTAACTTCAATTTCATTCTGCCATTCATAGCCAGAGGGTCAGAGCTAGGCACTTACCTCTGCGCAGGAATTTACGTACGTGGTGTTTCTGAATTGCTGAATTAATCTTGTTCTTGTCTCTGATTTTCTATTCACTTTCAGAAGATATTTTTTTTACTTCCACTTTAATATTTTTCCAAATATATGGTCCTTGAAGTAACATGTGATATTGTACATGTTATCATCGAGTAAACATGTGAGCCTAGTTAACAGCAAAATTCAAAAAATGTTCTATGCTTCTGGTTTCGCCACATTTGCTAAGTCAATTTTTTCCCCTGATATTTAAGATATTTTTATTCCTAAAATGTATCAGTTCAAGAAGAAGAACAGAAGAAGAAGAAGGATTTATTGACAAAGCATGTCTACAGGTATGTATTGAACTCAACAGCAACACTTTAAAAAATTTAAAAATAAATTTCTAGTAAATTATTGTCTCGATTTATCAGTAGTTGTACCGAACCAATCGTGCTCAAAATCCTCCTCAGGGCCATACTGTGGTGTTTCTTTTGTGGATGGTGAAGTTTTCCCCACAGTAGAGTGCAGACGGTCTGGTATCATAGTATTATCCTTTCCTGTTTAGCTTAAAGCTTATTCCAATAGGCAATGCAAAGAAATCCCCCTAAAAAAAGTCCCTCCGGATCCCACCCTAAATACTAATTAAATTGATCCATTTTTGCCCCATCTTGGCTGGTCAAGCTCTCTATCACAAAGATCACATGAAAGCTCAAATTCTGAGAATAGGACAATGATCAGTGTTGGAGCTAATGTCACAATTGATGATAATGGGTTTCAAGAGGTCCTTTCTAGGAGCTCCAGAAAAAGGAAAAAAACGTCCCCAATCAAAAGTATTTCCCCTCCCCCAGTCCAAAATTTTCTTTCCCAAAATTTAGGAATTTACCTCAACATTTCTCCTAATACCCCCTTTGAAATAACAAAGATTACTACAATAAGGGTTGCAATTTTCAAAATGTTAAAATCAATATTTTCTCTTAACATTCACCGTGATGGATCCTTGCTAATAGCTGTCCAAGATCAGAAATCGGCAGATATAATATTAAATCTAAAATCTCTTCTGAACACCCCAATTAATTCATCTAAATGGAACCCTAAACAATCCCCAACTAAAATAGTAGTATATAATTTTCCCCTAGAAATACCAATTCAGGAGGTAAAAAGAGGGCTCTCAGATAGGGCTGGTAACACAATCCCTGTAGAAGAAGTCACTCAACTGGGTAACCCCAACTCTAATGGATTAAAAACAATTAGATCTTTCTTATTTACACTGAAGTAAAAAATTAATATCCCAGAAAAGTTATTCCTATTTGGGCAAATCAAACCGCACAAGGAATACAAGCCAAAGCCTATCCAGTGTCAGAAGTGTCTGAAACTGGGACACACAACAAATTAATGCAATGAAATTCTCCTAGCCTGTAGTAATTCTAAAGGCTCCCATCCTAAACAGTTGACAACTTGCAACAACATTGAGCCTACATGTATTCTCAATTGTAGAGGCCAACATGAATCTACCAATAAATCACAATGCCCTGCATATAAAGAAAGAGCACTAACACTCTAAATAGCAACAGAGAAGGCTATTCCATACTCTTTTGCAGCTAAGGAAGCAAATGCTGTCCAACCATACCAAATAAAACCTATAATGAAATCAAATTAAACTCCCAAGTCAAACACTCCCAATGCATCAAGTACCCCTTACAAAACACCATCCTTTAAGCCCCCTAGGTCACATCTCTATCAGAATGAATCACCAAGCCAACAAGCCTCCTTGTCTAGTGAGATGAGGTCGGCCTGGCACCCTCTCCCAAGAAGAAACAAACCAGAAACACTACCAGGAATTAATCCCTTAACTGACAAACAGGATGCACAACTAAACATGAAATCCCCAAATATATGCTTATTCATTCTAAACTGTAATGCAGTTCAGGCCATGAATATACATCAACTACAAAAAAACAAAAATCATTGCAGAATTGGCAAAAATCTACATCCCTGATCATATGCTCATTCAAGCAAAAAAAGATCTTGCTTTACTATTAACAAAGCTGAACATTGATACACAGTCATATGAAAAATAAATCAACAACACAACACATATCAATACTCCAGTGGAACGTAAGATCACTCACAGAAAATAAGTTAAATGAACTAATATCTTTTATGAATAATAATTCCATCAATATTGCTTGCCTCCAGGAAACTCATTTAACCCAAAATCAACAAATTAAATCTCTGGGATATACTATCCTGAGAAAGGATAGATCAGCAGAGAGAAAAGGAGGTGGAGTAACTTTAATAGTTAAAAATAATATAAAATTTTATGGCATCAACTTTCCAGATTTTATAAATGATGTTGATGCAATTGGTATCAGTGTTTGGCTGACTAATACAAAAACTCACATAATAAGCTTTTATAACCCTAATGGCTAAACTACAGATGCCATGGATTTCTTCAGCTGTATAAATAATTTTAATATGTTGAAAAATATCATTGTTTGTGGAGACTTTAATGCCCACAGCCTTTTGTGGGGGAATAAACCAGCAAACAAAGCTGGTAAGTTTATTGAGCGTATGACATCAAATAATACTGAATTAGCTGTTGCCAGCCCTCCAAACCTGAATACATATTTCAACCCCAAAAGTGGCAGTTTCTCCACAATCGACCTACAAATTGTGTCTTTAAATACTTTGAATAAAATTTATATAAATAAAATTGATAGTTCATGTACTGACCACTTTGCCATAGTTTGCTCCCTAAACAAACCTGCTGAAACCCTATCACATACCTCCAAATATATCAACACTAAAGAAAATTGGCCTATGTTCCAAAATAAGCTCAATAATGAAATTACAAGTTTCACCCAAAATTCATGCATTTCAAACGCAACAGCGGACACACATGCTGAAGTTTTGGCATCTTTATTAATAAATACAGCTAATCATGCTATCCCCAGGACAACACCCAGGAAAACCTTCCCTAAACACATTCCCAAAGCATGGTGGACAAATGAGTGCCAAAATAAATGGAGAACAAAAAAGGCAGCTAGGAGAAAATTCTTAAAAAAACATCACCTACTACATATTTAAAAAAATTACATGCAGAATCTTATCTAAAAAGGACCATAATAAATACTAAATATAACTACTGGACTAATTTTGCAAATAATCTCTACAGAGAAACACATGAGCAAATTATACATAAAGTCATAAGCCACATTTATGGGAAAAAGACTTCCCCCAACCCACTCCTGTATGAGCTTATAGATAATAATACCCATTATGACAATGATAATGAAAGCGCTAAGCTATTTGCCACTCTTTTCGTTAATAAGCTAACATTAAATAATTGTAACAAAATGTCCCCAATTCCTATGAACCCAAGTTACCAACCTCGCCCAGGATCCGAGTATATAACCAACCCATTTTCAATCCATGAAATGAATAATGCAATACATCATATTAGGACCAAGACTAGCGGCAGCTATGACAATATACACCCTACATGGATAAAGAATCTCACCCCTTCATACAAACAGGAACTTCTAAATTGTTATAATCATGCTTGGGCTTCATATATGTTCCCCAATATCTGGAAATGTTGGTCCCTCCTACCAATCCTAAAGAAAAATAAACCCAAAAATAACCCTGAGTCTTATAGGCCCATAATGATTACTCCTGTGATGGGGAAAATAATCGAGAAAATGATATATTACCGACTCCTCTGGTTTGTTGGAAATAATAATCTGATCCCTCACCCTCAAACTGGTTTCAGGAAACACCATTCCTCAACAGATGCTATCATATTGTTAATAAATGCAATAAACGAATCATTCTCAAAAAATAATGTCCTAGTTTCAGCTTTCCTAGATTTTGAAGGGGCATATGACAATGTGAACCACCAAATCCTTTTAAATAAACTTGCAAACCTTGGACTACCCCCCAAGTTAATATCTTTTATAAAATCTTTCATAGAATTGTGAAGTTTCATTGTTCGTCTAGGTTCAGCCTCTTCAACCCAAAAGACAATAACCAAAGGCCTTCCTCAGGGATCAGTCCTCGGCTGCCTCCTCTTTGCCCTATATCTCTGGGACATGAACCTCCCCCAGACGAGTCTACAATATGCTGATGATCTGGTACTATGGTCATCTGGCAACACCTTCGAGATTGCACAGTCAAAGCTGCAAAAGTCACTCTTTCAATTTGAAAAATTCTCTCAACATTCAGATTTAATCATTGCACCTACCAAGTCAAAAATAATCCAATTTCACCGAAAGCGAAATCATGTTAATGCAAGACTAACTCTAAATGGAACAACTATTCCAGAAGATAATCATATTAATTACCTAGGTCTCATGCTTGACCAAAAACTAAACTTCCACCTCCACATTTCAAACACAATAAAAAAATGTTATAGAAAAACAAGTATACTAAAAAGACTTCTTTCCACACCCTGGGGTTGTACGGAGAAACCTAACTCCAGTTTTATAAATCACATATAAGACCCCATATTGACTATGGCCTCATAGTCTATGGTGCATGTGCAAAGACCAATATGCAAAAAAATGAAACAATACAAAACGATATAATACGTCTCATATTTGGTCTTAGGAAACCCACAAGCGCCAAGTTTGATTATGTAGAGTGGATTAACAACAATAAGAGAGAGACGCAGCTTTCTCTTGATAAAACATCTTACAAAAATTTAATCAAATAGCTCACACACCCTACATAATTGGTTAAGAAATCCAGCCATGTATAGAGGCATTGCAGATGAGTATGCCAATATTCAGAAGAAGTTCCCTGTACCCGCAAAGTCTATTGCATTGCACCTACCTTCCCCCAATCCCCTCCATGGAATTGGTCAATCCGCATAATAAATGCTGATTTCTCAAAGTGGACTAAAGATTTGACCCCCATTGCTTTTTTCCAGAAAAAATTTGCTGAACTTAATACAACTACTTATAAAAACCATTTTCAAATCTTTGTTGATGGGTCCAAAATGAATGAGAAGGTAGCAAGTGGTGCTTTCCTTCCTCTCCTGAAAATTGCAATGGGTGAGAGATTGTATAATAATGTATCTATAATGTCTGAGTTAAATGCCATAATCATGGCATTAGAACACCTTATGGAAAATAAACCTTTGATTGCTAACTCAAATAATATTATAGTTTATTCTGACTCTTTATCAAGCCTTGAGCTGCTGTCTTCAGCTTCTCAGTATAAGTTGGATATTGACACTTATCATTGTCTTAGTATTATAGATAATCTTGCTTCAAGTGGCATAAGAACTTATCTTCAGTATATTCCTAGCCACTCTGGTATAAGTGGTAATCATCAGGCTGATGAAATAGCAAAAAATGCTATAAATATTGACCAATCAAGTGGGAGACCAATCCCCATTAGAGATATTTACCGATGGAGACTATCAGATATTATGTTTAATAAGAATAATCCTATTCTTTCCCCCTTTTCCAATGAGTATTTTTCTAAAATTTATCATAGAATTCGTTCTGGAACAAATGGACTAAATTTTCTTGCATTCTCTTATCAGTTTCATAATTCAAGTGGTTCTGTTCCCCTGTCCCCTCTTTGCAGGTATTGTAATATGTATAATGAAACAATTGACCACTGCCTATTCGAATGTAATATGCTGACGTCTGCACAGCATACCTTGCATTGTAAACTGTCAAAGTGCTTCAAACACCACAAAATCTCACTATCAGCCAAGAGCCTAGTCAACTATACATGCGCACAGAGCATAGAAATCGACATCTATCATCTTATATTTGAACTCCTTGAGTCGAAAGATCTACTAAAAGATAACTGAGAATATCTAATAAATAAGAGACAACCAAGCCAGTAGCTCTGTAGCCCACAGAGTGAAGCAAAAAGAAAAGGGCTAAATAGTATCAACTGAAAAGCCCGCCTGCTGTGAAATAGAAGAAGAAGAAGAAGACTTCCCCTAAAAAAAGATTAGATTATCTTGTTTTAAAACTTTTAAAAGTGGAAATGAATACACCTTCTAAATTTGCAAATAGGACAGGAATTGAATCATAAGAAGGTAGATATACATTGAATAGAATTGCCTGAATGAAAAATAAATCATCTAAAAAGAGAATAAGTGTTTTTTATAATGATATTCGCACTATAACTAAATAAGTAAAATCGGTTGTAGTTTGGTAATTGAATTTGGTAGAAGGGGATCCACTCCAGCAATCCTTTAATTTTTTAATTTTTATTTCCAGCACTTAATTGAAACTCCGATTATCTTATTTGTCATTGAAATGCCTAATAAGTGCTAATAATAATAGACAATATACGCTCCAAATTCTAATTTTGTAAACTCCAAATTTTGCTATTTGCAAACGCCTAACAAGGCACGAGATCATCCTATTTCTTACGTTTCAGGTTCACATACTATTCAATAAATGTAGAACTACCTCTATGTATAATACCATGCTGATTTCTTGCTATTTTCGCTTTTCCAAATGTTTTAACCAGCTCCAAAAAAGAATTGACTTAAATGTGCTAAGAATTATGACTGAAATTAGTCGCATTTCACACAACGCCAGCGCTACTATACTTGTAGGACATTTATTTGTGCATCAGCATGCTGTACGAAATATCTGGTGAGAATAAAATAAGGTGGATTTTAAAAAAAAATGCGTATATTTTTTTCACAATTTAAAAATTTTGTGTGCACGCATAACTGGAACCAACCCATTCTCTTTTTCTAATGTTATCAGTTTTACCATGCTCTAGAAGTGAAGTATCGCTTCTAATCGGCATACCTGGTAATTTCTAACTAACTCAAGGTTTCTGTGGCAATGATGCCAATAATTCTTCAGAATTCCTGGATATTCTTTATCGAACAATGCCCAACGGATAAGATAATAATTATAACTTCATTTTTTGAATAGTTTCAAATTTGAATTGCGTTCGCTATTTAAATGAGGTGAATATGTCACAATATAATGTTACACAATCTGTGGTAACAATTTGACTTATCCGGTATCTTTACTTAGACTGCACTATTGCGCTGCCTATGGTTTTTGTTTCGACTTTATATGGCCCGCTGATATCAATGCTTTTTACTAATATAAACCAGCGAACCCACAAACAAATCAATTTAACAAAAAATCAAATATAATATTTCAGTAAATCACGCATAC
>JAQQPU010027584.1:0-10943 GCA_029168905.1 Artemia sp. Kazakhstan ARC1039 | reverse complement strand
ATTATTAGATTTATACTACCTTAGGTATTCTAGCATGGTCACCATGAGGAAGAACAGCATCATCACCCCCACCATAAGGACATGTAAATCCCAGTAATTCCTCTGCAAGGCATCCATTTCGGTTAGCCATATCCGGGAATTCACATACGCCTTGCTTTGGAAAGAAAGTTAGAAACCTAGCTAAAAATATTAGTGAAAATACTTTAAGTTTAGTAGAGAATCGCTCTATAAGTCGATAGTTCCGTATCTTCATCTTCAGAAGATATTAAAACCGAAACAAGATGGAAGAATTTGTTATCAAATGAATACTGTTATCCCACTCAGATCCCTTATCCTCTTTTCATACTTTGGTATAATCTACCCTTTGAAAAAACTCCGTTGAAAACTTGAAGAAACCCTAATTTCAAATCTCAAATGAAGTTTTTTTCTTTTCTTTTAATATTTAACTTAGCACAGAAGGCAAACTGTATTATTTTTCTTACGGCACACATTTGGCAATTTCTTTGTTAAGATAAATATTTGAGTGCAAAGACACTTATGAGGGCCGTTTAGCAGCATTAAATAAGACATTTTTTCTCTCACTAAAATTTACATTTGAGAGAAACAAAAAGCAGGGTTCTGGCAATTAAAGACGATACCAAGTGTCAAGAGGGATCCACTCCATTAGCATTTTAACCTCCATCAGTTGAAACAAATCTAAGTCTGAATTAAAAAATAACTTACCCCGTAGCATAGTTTAAAATTACTCAGGGCAAAAACTACAAAGGTTCAGATCTAAGATCGATTGGGGTAGAGACCGAAAAAAACGTGAAGTTACGTCTTCTGGGTCCCAACCCATGGATCAGTCATTTGCGGAACAAATATCAATACCAACACTGGAAAAGGCTGGGGTAAGGGGCTAAAAGTTGAAGCATGGTTTAGGTAAGGTAGAGCCTCTTGTCAAGTAGAGGTAAGGTAAAGATAGAGTAATGCTTCTTATCAAGTTGAGTTAGGGTAGTTATTCATATCAACTTGAGGTATGGTAAAGGTAGGCTAAAGCTTCTTATCAAGTTGAGGTAGAGTAGAGCTTATTATCAAGTTGAGAAGGTTGGAGGTTCTTATCAAGTTGAGGAATTGCAGAGCTGTAATCCATAGAGCCAAATTCCCTCTTTAAGTAGATAGCGCTATTACGCTGCCTATGATCAGCTATATGGTGCCAAAAGTACTGCATCATTGGATAGTAAGACTCTTCTTTGAAGGAGAAATATGAATTTTGGCAAGTGAAATTAAAAAAAAAAATATGTCATGAATATTTAGCAGCATAAGCAATAAGTAGTCCTTGACGCAGAATGAAAAGAAAAGGATAACAATGCATGACAATCTGACATAATGTAGTTTTCAAAGACCGTTAAGTTGCAATCGAAGAAACTAACGAAGACATAAAAAAAAACTAACAAATAATATTAGACAAGAGCGAGCGAAACCCAAATTTGAAATTGGAAGCCTTAAAACCCATACTAAAAGAAAAGAAAATCCAAATATACGAAGGAAATTTTTTCCAAATTCAAAATGTAATGAGAATTCAAACCAACCGTCAAATCCTAATTTTGAATTTGTACCTATTTTATTTTTAATCTTGGGTTGCTTTTTGAGCCTTCAGCTTTGTTTTTTTCTTATTTAAATTTTGTACTGCGTTCAAATTTTCGCCGTAATATTTTGTGAAAAACTGAGGAATATTCATATTATAAACCAACAAGAAGTCCCGGTATTAGTACTAATCTATTAGTAGTTTTTTAGACGGCCCATGGACATAGGGCTGAAATATTCATTCAAATTATCTTCACTGTCTTACGAAAAGTATTCCCTATTGTTCTTCTTGTTTTTGTTGTTTGTAGGAGTTTTTTCCTTGTTTTGCAAGATTTATCACGGTGATTTCGGCTTTTATCCTTATCTTCTGGCTATTGTGAATTGCAGAAAAACGTAATTTGAATTAAGTAGGCTATTTAATTTTTTTTTAGTCAGAATTGCCCTTACCTTATCTTATATAAGATGAAATTCAATCTTTTTGCTGCTGCTGACATTCTATTATTGCAGTAAAGTCAGTCAGCAAAATCATATGAGTTACAACGAAATCTCACAGAAATAATCAGTTTGTTAATGCAGTTCCTTTTTAAGAATAAGCAATTAACTTGATTCCGAGCACGTTCAATCACATACGTTGGAAATTCCAATATATACAAATGTGTTTTTCTGCAAAACTGCTGAAAAATCGACCGGGATTCGCAAAATTACTGCAATTTTTCGCAAGACACTGGAACATGAGAACTAAGGGCTGGATGTTTCATAATTTCATCTAATATCTAAATCCAAGTTAAATTAACTTCAGCATTTGTTTTAGTTTCCTCTGCTTATAATATAATTAATTTACAACAGGCGATTTCAGAAGCCGATTTCAAGTTTGCTTAAATAACCATGTTACTCCAATTTAAAATTTAGCGCCTATTTCAAAGGACAGGGACCAAAGCAAATAGAATGGGAACTGGCGCTAGTATTGACGAAAAAACTATCACTATCATCTAGCGCAGCGTCTGGCGACACTTGACATTTTTTCCAATGTAATAATAAGAGTAATTAATTGAAGTAGTATAAATGGTAAAATTAGGGTAGTAATGTGTGTCTAATCTCAGTTACTGACAAAAAAGATTACGAAGTTTGAAAAAATGCCAAGTGTAGCCAAGCGCTAGATGGTGTTGATAGCTTTTTTTGCTGATACTAGCGCCCGTTTCCTTTCTCATAAGTTACCCACTCTCTTTGGTCCAAAGACCATACCGACTTGCGTAAAGAAAGGTTTTAGATTTAATCCAAGAGAAAGTGCAGCATCTGAATACTGCTTATGAACCACAGTTTAAGGATATACCAGTAGCGTAGCGACTTCTTTTTCCAAACATGAAAAACATTTGATACCACACGTATAGACTCTGAGCCGTGTCATCAGAGCCTAGTTCAGTTTCCATAAGCTCATCGTGATGTATGCATCGGAATCGCGCGTGAGCGAAGCATAAATCTTGTGTGGTTTCAGATCTGTGTCACATATTTTTAATGGAGAGTATAGCCTTTGTCGCTACTGTATATTCTCTTTACTGTGTTTTGAATGCAAGACCACACTGAAAATGTCTCTTAAGTAATGCTGTCTTTTGTTCCTCTCAAGTTCCTTATTGTTCCTATATTTCAACACTCGAGTTCCTTATTGCTATTCAATTTTAATACGTCATTCACAAATAGCCACATGTTACATGAGTGAAACTTAACCATCAAAGACCATGTTGAAAATATTTCTTAAGTACGGTAATATTTATTAAGGGAGATTTTGTATACTGTAACATTATTTAAGAGATAGCTCAGCGTCTGAACACTAGTAGACTATAAAAGACAGCATCAAACATGTTCCTCAAGGTTTATGGTCTCTGTCCAAGTTATAGCATGTTATTGTTCTGTAGTCGTATGATTTTACGTCTCAACGTAAGACTACAATTTCGGTAGCATTTGATAGCCGAAATTCACCTTTATCTATCTGCTGAATTAAATTGTGGTATTTGTTATAATTTTTTTTTATTGAAGAACACATTGAAATAAGGCAAAACCATGGGAATATAAGAAAAGATTCATATTTTTAAAGCAAGTTTAGATCGTTCTCTAAGAAAAGTCTCAGCAATATCACAAATCAATAGACGATCAGTCAATAAGCGCAAATAAAAATCAATCTCAGTCAGTCACTGATAATGAGTCATTCACTGGTTCAGTTAATAAATGAATAGGAAAAACTTTCGGTGCAGGTTACAGCTGCAGGTGTGTCACAAAATCGAATTTTTCAGAGGGACCATAAATCATAAAAAGTAACATTGTATTTTTTCATTCTCTCACTGTATTTTTTATATTTTTTTTCACTGGTCATTTTAAAGGAGCTTCTGAGGCAAATATTTTTACAAAACAAAGCTGCACTAAACACTCACTGTATGGGGAATAGCATTAAACTCTTGTTGTCCAGCAGTCAATTGAACATTCTCCTAGTTCTCTCACCTACCATTTAAGCACTCTATCGCCTTTAACCCTGGAGAAGGTTGCAAAATATGCCCAGTTGTTGCCAGAATATGTCCCAATAATGAGCTGATGCTGTGCTGAAGGCCATATCCTATCAACTGACCTGTTATGGAGCTGTAAATTCGGAGTTTATCTTTCAAATTGCTTTCCATTTAATTCATGGAATGTTGGTGTTCAAACGCTCTCTTGATAATATATATGTAAATTTGATACTATTTAAGAAACTGTTCTATTGTCACTCTACACCAAAAATTAAAGTAGTGCATTTACTACTTCTGTGTCCATATGGCCCAACTAAGAAAAAACTGCTCATCTCAACATCATTTTTTATATTGAATCTTTCTGTAAGGCTCTTGATCGTAACTAATCATTGATTTATACTAATATATGTATATGACGCATGGGCAGTTTTAAATTTTTTGGGTTGTCAACTATTAAGAGAATTTCTGTTCTATGTCTATGATGTACAGGACAATTTTTGGCCACATTAAAAACTTAAAATGTGGTTTGAAGGCAGGCTCAGGCAGATGAATGAGAAGAAGGTGTCAGGCCCGAGGACCTTACAAACATCAAAATTTCCAACTAACTCATATAATTTTTATTTTTCGTATAATTTGCCTATTTTTGCATTCCTAACACAGTGCATTTAAAGAAGCAAATCATTTTTAAAGATAAATAGAAGTCTCTTTTTACGGTTTGCAAGGTTTTTTAAACAAGTCTGTGCAGAGAGATGATGGTTATTTCTCCAAATAAGGAAAAATTAATCGCAAATTACAACTTTTTCGCTATTGAATAGCTAATAAAAACCTTTTCCTTAGCCCCTCCCTTTGTTCGATTTAGAATCATAGGTATCAAGCTACAGTGAATTCTAGTATTTGTTACTGGTGCTCTAGGTGCCAAATGTTATTGTGAATAATGGATAACTTTATAGTTTACCCCCAATGCATGATTGTTAGTTCTGGGCATCATAAGAAAAAAGATTGTGTACTCTAAGCAACGAAGTTTATTCCCCGAGGTCTCAGAAATAACTAAACTATTTTTAAAGTGCAGGGTTTTATGACCAGGGGTTCAATCACCTATTTAGGCGTGAGAAGAATCCTAGAGCTGATTTCAAGAAGAATTTAGGAGACTTCTCTACATTTACCTAATGCAGTACGTAAATACAGTAAAATTTCAGCTAGAATCATGTTAAGTATTCTAATGAAGGTGCTAGATCGTACGATAAGATTTTAAGTGATCTCGACGGGGAAAAGGTTTGAGAGGTCTCTCCCGACGCAGAAATCTCTTTAATGGAGAAAAAACCTTCAATTTGAGAATAGTAAAATTCAAGTTCAATAATTTAAAATAATATCACAGTGACAGTTTAGAAGCTTGATGTACTAAATCAATTTGAGTAAATTCCTCTGTAAAATTAATGCTTAGTTTATTTACACGAACAATCAACAATTACTTGTTCTACTTTTGCAACAGAGTACCATCCTATACAAAAATAAAACCAACAAAATCTTGCTATTGCATTATTTTATTATAATACGTAGGACACAAGTGACTATTTACACGTAAAAAAAACAACAAACAATGCACACATTCGCATACGCAAAAACAAGCTAAACAAAAGAACATACAAGTAGATAAATTCGGCTTATAATAAAGAACATATGGTGTAAGCATTGACTCCTTTTCATTTCTTTATCCCCCTTCGTCTTAGGCTATTGTCGTAAAACGTAGCATCAATAATGTGTATGTGGATATTTATTACCATTGATATACGTTCACACATAAACACAAATCCACTGAAAAGTCCACACGGACATGCATGTACCGTAATTATTCAATACTGCTGCGCGTAAAGAGCGCTTTGAAAGGCAGTACTCTAGACCAGTGATTCTCAAACTGTGGTACGCGTACCCCTTGGGGGTACGCAACAATTTTTAGGGCTACGCGGCCGGCCAACAAAAAAATAAAAACAGCCCCTTAACTCTAGAACTGGCAATTTCATTTATATTTTAGCTGTAGTTTACTTAGTACTGGTGACTAAGAAGGGGTACCCAAAATATATTGTGGGTAAAAAGGGATACAGTGTCTAAATTAGTTTGAGAACCACTGCTCTAGACGATCAAAATTGCACAGAACAAACAATCAAAAAAGAATTTTGAGTTGTTATTATTATTCAATTGAACTTTAAAAAGGTTTTAAAGAGAAATCAATAGTTTTTTCAGGAGTTGTTTGCAAAAGAAAAGCTTTTCAGGACCTTCGAAATGGCTACAAAACATTACAAGCTCTGGTTTCCGAATATGTATTTGAGAAAAAACAGCAAACTTTAATCCATCTCAAGGACCAAACAATATACAGAAGATCAGATTAGAACCTTCGATTGACCGTGTCGAATTTAAACAGAAAAACTCTGGAAGTCTTAAGTCTAGCCCAAAAGGTCCCACAATCCAACTTGAACTAATGAAGCCGTATGGTCATTCAATAGGCATCATGAGATGCCTATTGGTTTGGTTTTCCTTACCAAACCAGAACAAGACGGTTCTCAAGATTTTAATTTTTCCATTGCACTTTGTATCTTTTGGTTCAATTATAAAATAGACTAAAAATTATTTTATCAGCCTTTTCTTGAAAAAACACAATACACCCGTGGAAAGAGCCAAATAACTAAGATGTCATTTTTTTTAACTTTTTTTTTCGCTTACCTATAAAATCGTGTAGTTTGACGGCTTTTTAACTGCCGTTTATCTTCAAAGTTAAACCCACTTTAAAAATACTATTACAGTAAAAAAAAAAAGTGAAAAAAGGAATGTATTTATCCCAAGTGGTCACCAATCCCATCAAGCAAAGTATATAAACACTTTACTGTTTGGGAGGGAGAGCGTATTTGACTTTTAGTAGTTTCGTAAATGAGCTAAGTAAATAATCCTTGTGATTTAAAAAAGAGGCTATTTTACAACAGTACTATGCCCAAAAATTAATTTATGTTTAGGGATTCTAGGCAAAATCTTCTAAAAGTGATTACAATATTAATACTTTTCGTTTTTCTAGAATTATTTGACGTAATCAATCAATTAACTAATTAATCATCAATTTTACTGAACAATCTAGGAAACATAAATGATCTCAATTTAATCATTCATCAATAAATCATAAATAATCAATCGATGAATTGATCAATCAGTTTGTCTATTTCTTGCTAAACAAAAGCGGAGAAAAATGGGACCAATTTTAGCATTGTTTTTAATAAAAAAAATCAATTTGTCGTTTTCTAAGATATTCTGACCTACTTGGTAGCTCATGCACTAAAATTCTCATAAATTTTGAAATAGGTACTTCAAAGTTCTTACATTTAATGGCTTTGTTTTTAAGCATTGAATTAATATTTGTCTTGTAAATCAATACCTAATTGAAAATGCAGTTTAAATTAACACCATAATGAATTAGTTCTAATTTAGGTGATTAAATTGCTTTAATATGGAAAAGCAACCTAAAATTTAGGCGAGTATTTTAGTTCAAAAGATTCTCGCCAGGTCTGCGTTAAATTCAACTAAAGTTACAGTAACTTTAGAAAACTAAAATCAACTACCATTCACTGTAAGAGGTATCAAATATTTAGCGACTAAGGGCGCAATAAAAAAAAAATAAAAAAAGGCACAATAAAAAGAATAGAATAGGCGCCACTTCGATGTAAACAGAAAAACCCAAAAACTCAGGGATGTGACTGCTTGTGTTCAGCGCTGCCGACGCGATACAATTGTACCGTTTTTGGTACAATTCAGAAATCCTGGTACAATCCGGCGCATTTGGAAATTTTTTGGTGTAATACAAATTTTCCTGCACCTTTTGGTTTTACTTACTACTTTCTTACTTGGATATCTGTTTAAGCTTTAGTTGATCGAAAATTGTCTTCCTATTATCACAAATTTTTAACCTGCTCCTCTAATGGTACAAATTAATCGTTTGAAATACAGTTTTAGTCAGAAATTATTTTAAAGCGTTGGCAGCGTTGATCAGGACCGATTGGAGATCATCACAATTTGGATCTGGTCCGTACTTCAGATACTACTTTTAGTCAATCAATAATATTTTGGTACTGGGGCACTATATGGGCCTTTACAATGAAACCAGTCAAGAAAAACCCGTTTTTGACGGGTTAATTCAAGAGACTGCTATACAGTAATGAAATACATAGCGTGGTTTTCATTGCGTATGCGGTATCTAAACTGTTGTTTTTGGGGGTTTAGGGGGGGGGGGGGAAAGGTACCTAGGTTAGGTTACATATTTAATATATACTATTCTTTACCAACACCCCCCACCCCCCTAATGTGTAAATATATAGCCCAGATTAGTTTATAAACTATTATATTTTCATCCTATTATATTTTATTTCATTAGCATTAACCAAACTTGACTTTTTAGAAAGGCCCATGTAATGCCCAAGTACCAATATCTTTAAAAAAAAACAATAAATAATCTGATCGTATCACCTAGTAATGCTCTCATCTACCTTAGTTATTTAAGACGTAACAAAATAACACTATAAACAGTGCAGATATAACAAAATATGTAACCGATCGGAAAAGTGGGAGGGGGGGTAATAAATCATGCATTTAAATAAGGGCTGTGGCGTCTGCCTTGGTCCCATTAAATATCACAATTTTTAGCTAATTTCCATGGCTACCATATAATAAACCTTTAATCTGCTATTTTGATAAATATACCAAGGAAATTTACTGTATATTTGTATTCCTGGGCGGAGGGAGTTAATCCTAATGATATAGAAAATACATTTTGAAAAACTGTTCCTATTTAATCATTTTATACAGGCTTCAGACATTAGTCACGACGAATTTATGAAGCAAACAAAAATCGCGACAGTCGAAATAGCATTTGTTTTATCAAGAATTAATATAAATAATCAGAAAGATTATGAGTTTTTTAGTAACATTTAGAGCATTTAACTAGCACAAGTCATCTGAGAAGGGGGAGGTCTTGATTATATATATACCTCAAGTTTTCTTAAACCCTCTATAAAAGAACACACTAACGACTTTAATATAATAGTGCTGATGACATTCTCAGCCCCTCACCATAAATAGGTCCTAGTTATGCCTATGAGATGCAGCAAGGAACTTGAAAAAATTTCAAAAATTAGACATTAATTTTATTTTTAATTCAAAGTTAAGAAATCCAAGGCACCGACACGCCTAAAAAAAGAAGCTGTTTGAGCAATTTATAGTTGCACTAATGACTATACAACGTAATATAAGGCACATATTCTCATCACAGTTCTAAATTTAAAGACACGTTGACCAAGACGCAAAATGAATCATCAAAGATCACAAACACCCACTAAAGATATGGCATAATGGAAAGGCTTATGATATATACAATTTAATTTGGGCTATATTCCTCTAATAGTTTAGTTATATTGAAATTTCCCATCCATAGTGTGGCTGATATTGCGTTCATTGTCGAAGAGATATCAAATAGGAATTAATCCCTGGCCAAAGGGCTAGGACTTATGGGATTCACCTGGTCTTGTATGAGATCAGTACCCTTTACAAACTCGTCAGGACGAGAACTCTTATTTCAATATAACCATAAAAAACACCAATTTTCTAAAATCAAATTTTACATATTAAAGAAAAAAAAGACAGGAAAGTAATTGTTCGTGCAAGAAAGGCCTATAAGGTTTTACGCTTAAAATCTAACTAAGATAAAACTGAAAATGAAACTTATGTAAGTAGTTATAATCAGGAGCGTCCCGAAACTCATTTCATTTGGAGGGGGGGGGAATCTTCGTTAGTTTTACCGAATCGCAACCTGATTTATGCCGAATTTTCTGCAGAAATCAAAAATTTTGCTAAATTTTGGCTGATTTTTGAAAATTTCTGTCGAAATTTTCACCTTCAGCGAAAATTTTACCGAATGTCAAAAAAGATGTGGGGGGTGCCCCCCCCCTGGGACGCCCCTGGTTACGATTGTGAGGAAAAGGGTTAATATGTGGGAAAACGACTAATCTGCCTGACGGGAATGAATTGAAATAGAGTTTATTTGCTCGTTTCCGACACCGTAGTATTTTGGCGATCGATGCTTATCTAGTTTTATAAATATTAAATCTATCAGCCGGAAAAAATTCCTTCGGTATCAGAAATACTAAGCTCGTATCCTAAACCAACCAGTGAGAATAAGAAAGTATTCACTTTCTGTATAAATGTATTACCTCTATGGTTATTAGGAACCTAAAATAGGCATTTTCGAAGCAAATTCAAAGCAAGATTGGAACCAATTCCGTTCAGCTTCTTTTATAAAATTGAGATACCAAACCTTTTTTAGTTAAGTAAATAACAATAGCATCTGTAAAAATTAGAAAATATCCGAGAATAGGATCGTAAAAATAATTATTTTTACATTGTTGAGTCGTTTTTCTTTTCTATCGCGAGATCGTGACCTGAAATTGCCAGTTTGATCTGAAAGTGTGCTATTGGCAGGTTAATATTTCTCAAATTAAAACAACTTGCAAGTTTCATATATATCTATAGAAAACACGATAACAAAGCAATTTTATCCCTCTTTGCTAGCAACGACCGAAATCTTTATCGTCTAACACCTAATAGTTAACATAATGAGTGGGTCCAGACCCTGAATCGCATTTCTTACGAGGTCTGAACGTCATTAGTTTTCCTCTTTGTCAGTACGGCAAATTGTTTGAACATCGTTATACCAATTGCAAAAATTGTCACAGGAACTTAAAAGAGTGGTTTGAAAGGTGGTCTTTCTAATACCCTAAGACCACATTTGTAAAAAAAAACAAAAATCAATGGGTACTTATCTGTTACTTATAGCCACCACGCTCAAGTTCTTGGTCT
>JAQQPU010027581.1:0-10944 GCA_029168905.1 Artemia sp. Kazakhstan ARC1039 | reverse complement strand
CTCTTTTTTCAGTTTTATAGGTCAATTTTTTAACCCAAAGAAAAGGATTTCAATGACGTCTGGTGCCAAGGAGGTTCCACTTTCCTTCTATGAGACTCTGCCTTCCTTTCTGTTTTTCACTGCCACTTTACTGCCACTCTTATTCTCACCGGTGTGGCGTCAATTATATTTCTATACTATTGTACTAGGCTCTGTTTTAGGATACATGTGGCTAGGCATTAAGTCTGTATCTTAGTCAAGTGGTCTGCTTAGTTTGAAAGATCTGCATTTTCAAATCTTCCAGCTTTTATATTTTTCCTTTAATTTTCTTCTTTGCCTTGCGTAATTTTAAGAAGATTGACATTATTGTTTTGAGGTAATTACCACAGATGCAAAGTATATACTGGCCTATCCTAAAATATTAAAAAGGGGGTTGGCTTACCTTCAAGTTTTTCGTAAGAATAGTACTGTACGTTTGAAGGTAGTGTTGCCATGTTTCTTAAGCGATCAATTCATGTTTATTAAACCACTATAGGCTTAAAAGCAATCTCAATAAAATTTATGATTACATTCAAAGTTATTTTAAATTCCCTTGTTTTTTTGTTTTTTTATTTTATTGTTTTTTTTATGTAAAGATCAGGTATTCTGAATAAGCATGCTTTTAACAGACAACATTGATGAAAATGATGGGCACAAGCACAAAATTTAGCAGTTACCAAAAAAAAAAAAATGCTCAGTTAGACATATTAGTACCTTTTGTGTATGGTATTGACAAAGAGGAAAAGAGAGTTACTATCCTATAATTCCATACTAAAAAGTGCACTCCACTCTCTTTGGTTTATTTTTTTGACGTATTTTTCTAAGTCAATCATATTATTCCTTGTTTCTGTAGAAACGAATAGCCCCACCTTTTGGAACCTGATTGGTTTTACAACGACATTATGCTGGAAGCTCGCGCTCAATAGATTTGTTCTGCGCAATGAACACATAATATTAAAAACTTCAATGGTTTTGCATGAATTTTTAAGTAAATAAAAAGAGAGAAACGTTCTCGAGTCAAAATATTTTGTACCAGTAAATTCTCTATTTCTCTGTGTTTATTTTTAACCTATTATTGACAATTTTTATTAATCATTCAGGTCCAATGATTCCGGGGGTGTCATGGTTTTTCCCCTTGCCGTAGATTTTGAACAATAGATTTTTTTGTATCCATTAAAAATAAATGAAAAAAAAAAAATCCCACCGCCCTCCTAGATAAAAAAAATCTAGGAATCTTTTGTCAATTGGTGCCCTTGAGGGATTCTGCTGTCAAACTAACTTGTAATCAACATTTAGTGTAATCCAGCTAAATTAGGGCTACTCTTCGTTACTCGTTTCATTTCACTGAATTGTCCCTTTTCTATAATTGACTTGATAAGATGGCCTTTCGTGCCATTTCATAATTTTCATAATTCATAATTTCATAATAGTGGTCCGTCATATCCGCCACACAAAAGAAGAAACCATCTTATTCTCAAAAAGGAAAACAATAAAAAACAACAATCATTAAAAGAAACAAATTAACTTAATTAATAAAAATGACAAAACAAAACAAAAAAACTTTTCCATCATTTTAAATTTCTTTTGCATTAAAAGTTTACATAATATATAAAAAAGTAAACATAGAATAAAGTTACAAAAATTATACAAAGAAAGAGGAAGTTATAGGGATAAACAATTTCTAAATTTACCATTCAGATGTACTCTATAAGTTATGATTCGGTTGCTATTTGAACTATAAACAACAAACATTCGAATTGTCTATTCGAATAAATGTGAATGGTAAATTTACTTGAACGACAGTATCCTGGGAGGGGTTGGGGTTCATTTTTTTTTTTTTTTATCATGGTTCTGGATTCTTTTTTTTATTGTAATTTTTCAAATTAGCAAATAAAGGAATACACGCAACAAGTATTTTGTTCCCTTTACTGTATATGTCCCTTGTAAAATGTCCCAGTATCTGTCCCTTGTAAAATCTCTGGAGGTTTCATAGCTCAACTACTTTTGGTAATTTTCTTATCTCTTTTAATGTCATGCTATTTTTTTTTTTTTTTTGCGATAACTAAGTGTCTAAATCGTAATGTAGAAGTATAAAAAAAGAAGTTGCAAGGAAACAGAAAAGAACTTTTTTTAAGTAATTATATCAACGTAACTGCCAATGTTAGCCCCTGATTCCCTTTTCTATGTGTTTTGTATTACATGCAAAATTTGTTAACTTTGTATTTGCCTCTAAAAATAGCATTTTGTTTTGATGTTTTAATGGCGTTTATACTATGTGTTGACGTTTCTATTGTACTGTGTTGACCTAGGAAGCCAGCTTTGTAAATTTGTGCAGAATAATTTTCAGATGCTAAAAGTGCTAAGAGTTCAAAGAATTTACCGTATGAAGTGTTTAAAATTTTTGGTAGGGTTCTACTCTTTGAGGCAAGGCTGTATCTAGGGGGAATCTTACCGGATTTGAACCCCTCTCCTCCCTGAAAGTTGTAGTTCGACTCGCAAAATAGTATCAAAAATGGATTGAAACAAAATTTAGATGTGTTTTGTGAAGTTTTATTTACTTCCCCCATGAAAAAAATACCCCCCCCCCCCCCCCCAAAAAAAAAAAAAAAACCTGGATACGCTCTTGCCTAGAGGCTTTTTGAAATGTCGTCGCTGCCACGGTCAAAGGTGGTATCTGACATTATCTAAAGGTCGTATGTTATTGCGACTTTTCTCATAGTCAATCTCTGTAAGACTCAAAAACTGTTTGGTCTTAAAGAGTAATCTGAAGGAATTGCACAAAATGCTGCTGTCACAAAATTACTTATTCTCTGTAGTTGTTATTGCTATTTTACTAGTTACCAAGTTGATTTTATTTGTGAATCTTTCTTTTATTTAAAATGAGAATATATTATTTGCTCTTGTTACAAAACTGAGTATTCTCTACAGCTGTTACAATAATATCTGTAATTGTATCAGTTTTCAAGTTATTTTTAGACTTTTGTAAGGGTTAAAAGCTGTTTGCAGTTTTTTTTCATTTTTCATATTCTTATTTTTAATAATCTTTTTTTTATGGAACCGGTTTTTGCTCTCTTTCTGCTTCTTGTTTCTATTATTTTGATAACGCTTTTGCATAATCTGATCACCATAATTAAATTCCGGACGTGCAGCGGGTTTCTGTAGCTGAGATCGAACTCGATATCGAGTCTTGTATTACCAAGTAGGTGACCCCAAAGGGATTTTATCAGCTAATGCTGTTGAACAGCTAAGGCATTTTATAGACAAATCAAAGCTTGTAAAATGTACAGTTGAAATTATGAGAGTATCAAGGAAAGAAATGCTATTGGTGTATCTGTTCAACTTGAATCTGTTCAATTTTGAAAAGTTATATGTTAGACATTAATGCTGTATTAATGATTTATGATTTTCATAATAATCATTAATAATCATTAATGATTCATTAATGATCATTAATAATCATTAATAATCATAATAATCATTAATGACTTTCATAAACGTGAGAATAATAAAATTGCATTAGCGACAAATGTTTCGACCCAAACATGATCCTTATCCTCTGTCTTAGGAAACATTAAGAAAATTTTCATTCGTAAAAAATACATCCCGTAACATACGCCCCCCTTAAAACACCAAATAAACGCGCATAAGATACGCAGCACAGTTATGTTAAAAGAATAGCTCTACTGAAAAGTTCATAGTCAAAAGCTTAGAATTGATAGAAATATAGATGTCCCTCCGGCTAGTAGGGAGGGAGATTGATTCCTGCTCCTTCATTTGAAGGGACATATTCGTATTAAGCATTAAGAATAGATGTTGAAGGACGGACAGTCTCTCTTTCTCTCTCTCTCAATGCCGAAAAGCTTGAAATTAAAATGAAAGATCACTTTTATTATCCTTCCTGTACAAAGGAGTGGAGAGTAAAGGCCATAACCCTTGGATCAGAGTATGTAGCGAAAAGCCTAAATTTATCTGGAGACGTGAAAATTACATCCTGAAAGTTCGCTTTTTGGAGTGAACCTCCTGGAAGTTCATATCCCTGATTTATTCTGCCGGAAGGTACTCTTTGGGGAGGGGATAGGAAACAAACAAAGTCTTGAATATATAAACGACTATGTCCGATCATTTTGTCCCAAATAAGGCCAAAATATTGCCAGAAGAAATACAATTCCTCTTCTTTGGGAACCGCTAAGAAAAGTTGGTTTTGTAAAAAGCTACAAAAAAAGATCATTTTTGAAAAATTAAAAATGATGACGCTTAAGGGTAACTTGTGTGTATTTATGTATATTCTGAAAAAAAAATAGTTTGGGTTCACAGGAGAATACCTCATGCGAAAAAACTCCCCCTCCCCTCTCCTTTGGGACCGCTAGAGCCCATTTTCTCATTGGAATTAGGAACGTCGTCCGAAGCATCTTGTATATAGTTCTGAAATAGACATTTTAATATTAATTACCAGCTTAGAAAAAGAAATTAAAAATGTTATGGCTTAGACTGCTAAAAAATTTCAATTACAAATTTAATTGAAATTACCGTAACCTAGTTTTATATCTGTTGTCTGATTCACTACCCAAACAAATATAAGCTCGAGTATCAAACAATTACCCTTCTTTAGGGACCATTCAAAGGAAACTCCAACACAGAACGGAAGCGGAAAACAACTTCAAGGTAAACATCCATCAAGTTTCAAACTTAAAAATAGGAAATCTAAGGAGTTTTTATTGCTGTTCTTACTACTGCTACTACTACTAACAACTCACCGCAGCACCAAGCCTTCCGAGGCCAACACAGCTACGCACACTCCTCCATCCCAATCTATTCAAAGCTTCCCTCTTTACAACCTCCCAGGAAGTTCCCATTTCCTTTAAATTTTTCTTTATGACATCCTACCACCCCAACCGTGGACGACCTGCTTTCCGTTTAGCCCTAGACGGCTGGCCGAAAAGGACAATCTTCGGCAATCTTTCATCCGCAGAACTTGCCCTAGCCTCAACCTTTATCTCATTATAACCCGAGAAAGCGGTATTGAACCACATTTTTCGTACGGTCTACTGTTTGAAATGCGGTCAGTCAGCCGGGTACCCAGAACAATCCTTAAGCAATTTCTCTGGAAAACATCTAGCAAATCTTCATCCGCTTTTTGGAGCGCCCATGCTTCAGAGCCATATTTGACCACTGTCATCACTGTAGCTTCTAATATTCTAATCTTGGCTTGCAGACTTATCTTCCTATTCTTCCAGACTTTTTTTTAACTGTGAAAAAAACACCCTGAGCCTTGGCTATTCTACTTTTAACATCTTCACTGCTCTACTAATAATACTACCAAGGTAAGTGAAGCTGCCCACCTGATCAATCTTTTCATTACCAAACGTCACCTTTTCATCTTCACTTATTCCTAGCCTTAGTGACTTAGTCTTGCTAACATTAATTTTCTAACCAATTCTAGCACCCTGAACTCGCAAAACCTCTAAAAGTTCATTCATTTTGCTCAAACTTTCATCTAGGATGCTTAAATCATCAGCATAATCCAAGTCCAGGAGACTTTTTCCTCCCCATTTTCGTCCCCATGTAGCTTCTAATATTCTAATCTTGGTTTGCAGGTGCTTTGGACAAATACCTCTTTAGGAATATTCCTTGGAACTACTTAAGAATAGTATGAAAAAGTGTTGCCTGGCCGTTGGGAAAATTGTAAAGATTTTCCAAGAAACAGCTTCCCAATTAACATAAAAATGGAGTAGAAAATTTAGAAAATTTTCTAAGTTTTGGCCAAATTTAAAAAAGAGAAACTTGTATGAAAAGTTGGCTAAGAATAAGTAAAAAAAACCTTGAGAAAGTGTAGTCTTCCTTTGGAGGTGTATTTGCCTTTTCTTTTTTCTTTTTTTTTTAATATTTTATAATCCCACCTCCTCTCCTCTCGATGACATTCAAATTTTCTTTAAAATATCTCATAATTTATCTAATGTCGCCTACTCTTTTCTTAATAAAAATAACTTCTTCAAAAAATTTAATTTATTAATATTATATAAAAATCGAGCATTCCAAAATATATCAGGGTATAAAAATAGAGGTATACTTGCCTGTTTGCCTTTGCCTTTTGGTAATCAACGTACTCTTCGTGTTTAAACTTGTACGGAAAAAATTGTCAATTTAGCTAATTAGTTTTGCTAATTCGTTTCCACGGTTAAACGTTGTAACACGAAAGAAATCATTATTCTGTACTAAAAATTTCATAATGGATAAACAATCAAAAGGAACTTTTTGGAAAATTGTGGGTATGAACAGATCTAAAATGGGTCCAGGGGAAAAACAATTTTTCATTTTGATGCCCTTGGTATTTGAAAGAGTTTGTTGCTCTTACTGAACAGAAAACTTCCCAAATTCTGCTAGCTAAAAGATGAAATTTAAATAACTCACAACGTTTACTTGTGAGTTGAGTTAGAAATGATCCGCCTTAAGGGAACTTCCGAGGAACTGCATAGGAGCTGGAATTGGATGTAGTACACTTTAAGTATAAAAATGTGCATAGTAAGCTTCCATAAAGATTCCAAGTTAAAAAGATAAGATTTAAAGACGTTCTTGCACTTATTTATACTTGATCTAAGACTATATATATAGGATTATTTTCTGGGAGGGGGGGGGGGTAACAGAAAAATGCACCAAAAATTTGTTTAAATTCATTTTTGTTATGTTTTTCCTAGTCGGAACAACGTTCCGGGGGGGCGGCGGCCCAAACACTCTCCTGCATACGACCTTGACTTGATCCAATTTATAGTTAGTGAACAAACGGCTGATCTATCCCTGATTTTTCAGAGTAGTAACCCCTGCGTGAATACACCGTAGTGACGTGACCTGTAACACACCTGCAAGCATAAATTTTTCTTTTCTTTTATTATTATCATTATTTTGCTTTAATTTGATTGCAGTAGATGCGTCTCGAAATTTTATGAAAAATAATGATTATCTTAACATTTTTTTTTCGGGGGGGGGGGGACCTGTACTCGCATAAGTACCTGGTTCTGTCAATACCATTGTTCATGTGAGGTTTTTTTTAATTTTAAACATTTAGCATATAATTTTCTGTTATATATGGTTTGAATAGTATTTTTGTTGATTTTGTAGTTTATGGAATCTCTTCTGCGATTTTTGATTGCCAAAGATCGTGGAACTTCTTGATGGGTAATTAATTTTCATAAATTTAACATTACCACTAAAAGGCTTCTAGTACCCTCGGTCTGATTTAGATGGCCCGTCAAAAGGTCTTACAGTTTCTGGTCTACAGTGATCAGAAACACCACGAAGGTTAACACCTTAACTGTTTGCTAGCCAGTTTTGTTGAAAATTACTTATTTTGTTGAAATATTTGCCCCTTCTTGATGCCCTGGGTGCCTGTGAAGGCACAGTCGGGTCTAAGATAAGATAATTCGTTCAAATGAGTGTTTAGCATACCCATTTTCCCCATAATTTCCTCCCTCTCAAGCACAGGTGAGAGCGGGGCTTAGGGAGCCCAGCCGGGTCTAATTCGTTCAAATGAGTGTTTAGGCATACCCTTTTTTCCCATAATTTCCTTCCTCTTTCGATTGTTTGAAGGTGTCGGTGGCTTGCTAAGCACTGGTGAGAGCGGGACATAAGGAGCCCTGCAAATATGTGTAGAGTTTTTAATAATTGCAGCCAATATATATATTAATAGACACTTGTATTTTCTTTATATATATAAGCTGTAATACGCGCATATAATCGCATCGTTGTCTACTTAGATTTTTTCGACCTACTTTGGCTTTCTCGATCCCGACTTTTTTGGGGTTTCCACGAATATTTCTGAAAGAAATTTGGGTTTCCGAATTTTCTATGAAAATTGAAGTTAGGTAACATAGCATGAAATTAACATAAATTTACAATTTGTATTTCCTGTTCATATTCGTTTATTTAGAATAAAAAAAAATTAGAGAACCGTGTTTTCTTTTGGAAAATCCTGGAAATTTGGGAATAGTAGAAGCCTGGATAATTAGGTCTTTTTCTAATATTTTCAATATTCACTTGCTTTTGTTTCTACTCATATTTCTCCCGACAAAACTAAATATAGGTGATATTCTTGTCTATATACCCTAATTACGTAATCTTGATAAAAATTATCTGCCCGAAACATTCATTTTCAAGTTCAATATACTTTATTTCTTACTATCTATTTCTAGTAGATTTTAAAAGATAATGTTAAAATCTAAAAGAAACAGATAGAATTTCAGATAGAAACAGATCAGAATTTCAGACCCCCATGAAATTGAATTTTTTAGATTGAATGAACTGTTTTCAATGTCAAAACATTATGATAGAGTTGTCAATGTTTTAGTGTCATAGAATGAAATTATATATATATATAAGAAAAAATCAAAAATATGAATGCAATACTGTTAAATACAAAATGTCCTAAATGTAAAATTGTGTTACCCTTCGGGCATCTTAGGCTACTATACTTACTTTAGATCAATTATAACAAAAAAAAATATAAAGATAGGAAAAGGACAAATACTAATAGAAAGATTTTTTTTATAGAAAGTTACCCATCGGGCATCTTAGGCTACTATACTTACTTTAGATCAAATATGACAAAAAAGAAACATAGAGATAGGAAAAGGACAAATATTAATAGAAAGGTCTTTTAAAACAATGATTTTTAGTGGACAAAAACTAGAGTGGAAAAATCTACATATTCAAAGTTCTTGTTTCCGTGAAACATATGATTGCTGGTAAATCCATATCCTTGTTTATCTTAAATACACAAAAAAGTTTTTTCATGTAGCATTAAGGTATCTATATTTTATATATTTCTATATATATCCATGTTTTTTGTTGTTGTTGTTTATTTTGCTGTTTTAAAGTGGGAAATGCAGGGTAAATTAGCTTTTTATTAACTTATCGCTCAAAGTTTATGTTCTGGTTATGTTTTATGATTTTTGGAATCATTAGTTTATTTTATGTATTTATAATTTATCAGAGCGTAATAAAAGTGTCCCACCCAATCACACCTTCGTCATTTTTGCCCTTGTTGTTTTTACATATCGCGTAGGGTTTGGCGCTGAACTTAGAAACTTGTCTAGGCAGGGATTAAACAGATCGAATGCGGTACACCGGACATCGAACACAAGTAAGTCGAACGCAGTCCCTGCGAATTATCGTGTTTGGTTTTGTCCTGTTGTTTTCCCCGTTTGTTGTCACCTCACTTATGGTGATTTTCGGTTGATGAATATGGTGATTTTTGGTTGATGAATACAACATTACATTTTCACAAGCTACGTATAACTCATTAAGAGTTATATGAGCTATTTCCCTCTGAAAGAGGGATGAAAACTGCTGGAATGCCCGCCTACACACTCGACGACAAGATTTTTAAACTCCTTTGTACCCTACTACGTCAGATGTTACAACAATAGCGCCCTGAAGTTTAGGGGGTGGTTCATCATTTGTGTTTTTCTTGGTGTTGTGTCTTTTTGTGCTTTTTTTGTGCTTAAATTGACGATACCCATGTCATTGCAGTGTGATAAAGGGAACGAATAGAGATTATTATTATTACTGGGGCCAAAAGAATGGTTTTCATTTGTTCTTGGGCCAGAGCCTTTTATTTGTGTGCTAAGCCAGGTAAATACGCAGGGAGGCGTCCAGACCCCCCCCCCCCGACCCCCAGAAATCCTATTTTGTTAGAATTTTGGCACTTCTTATTCTAAGTATCGAATAAAAAACTTATTTTTATAACTTCCCCCTCTCCCCCTAAAAAATATTACGTGCATGTCTGACCTGAAGCGGGATTTTATAGTCAGTCAGAGAATGGTCGTCCCGATAAACTTTCGTTTCTTAGAGCAATGTTTGTGCTTTCTAGTGGAAAGCTCTGTACAAGCAGGCGAGCAAGCATGTACCGGTCTCAAATTGAAATTTGACTAAAATCTAAGAGTGCTAAAGATGTGTGATGGTTCCTAGTGCTATTGCCGCAATTTTCTCTGAGAATAATAACAACAAAGATTTTATTGGGAATTTTTTTGTTCATGTATTATAGGGTTTATGTAGCACACAGGGTTGACACCTGTAGCACGAAAGTGCTATGTTACCACTATACAGTCAATTTTTTTTTACTATGGCACTGGAGATCGCTGTGTAGCAAGCAAATTAGGGCGATTGCAGCACTTTAGGAACTGACTGTTGTGGCAACCCTAATAACGCACTAATAATGTTAAAGTAAAGTAACATTGAAAATGAAGCGATAAAAAAACATATTGCAAAATTAAACCTTAATGATGAGTAAATTTAAAATTTTCACATTTTGCATATTTAGAATCTGTAAGAATAATATGTTTTGTTTTTGCATATAGTAAAAGTATAACCAAAATTTCGTTTTCAGAGTTTGGGTTTCTGTTTTACGAAGATCGGTCTTTCAAAGGAGACCAAGTGAGAAAATTTTTAAAAAGACAACATAAACGTTTCTTTCGGAAATTTAAATAGAAAAGCGCCCCCCCCTTTCACGAATCAAATATAAGTGGAGAAAAAATTCGCCGAATCTATATAGGCCTATTTCATTGCTGCCAGTTTTGTCTAGAATTTTCGAAAAATTGATTAGATGGTTGATTTTCTTGAGAATAAAATATATTTTAGTAAAACTTTGGATTCTGGAAAGCAATGTCAACAGATCAAGCTGTCCTTTTTCTCACGACTTTTATGAACGATGCTCTGGACCAAGACTGGAAAGTTGCATCTGTTTTTTTGGACATTGTGAACAGTGCTTTCACTTTTCGATTTCAATTTTCCCCATTTTTATATCCATTTTCCCATAAATTCCCTATGTTTACGTCTGATTTCTCCCTATTTTACTCCCTAGAAAGAAGGGATATTTGCTTTACATTTCTACACAATAAACATGATTGCATGATTTGATGCTGCACAGTGCAGCAT
>JAQQPU010027580.1:0-10944 GCA_029168905.1 Artemia sp. Kazakhstan ARC1039 | reverse complement strand
TCATATACGTAATAATTTCTGTTCATTTTAAGTTCTAATGTTGCTTCTTACTTTCAGTTGAAAGTACTTGTTTTTTTTTAATTTAATTTCTGATCTTTTTTTAAATAATGCTTGGAAATCCGGCGCCCCCTTCATAGAAATGTCCCTTAACCCAAAGAAACATCCTCCACGGAAAGATTCTCCCGAGTAACCCCCTCCTCCAGCCCCCCTCCCCCCTCCCACCAGAAAAAAATTCTTCCTGAAAATGTCTGTATACTTCCCAATAACCAATACAATATGTAAGCAATGGGCAAAGTTCATAACTTGCAGCCCTTCCCCTGGGAACTGTGGGGGATTAAGTCATCGTAAAAGACATATTCATTAGATTTTCGACTATGCTAAACACAATGGCTATCTCAAAATTTTAATTGGGTGACTTTGAGAAAAAAATGAGCGTGGGAGGGGGCCTAGTTGCCCTCCATTTTTTTGGTCACTTAAAAAGGGCACTAGAACTTTTAATTTCAGTTCCAATGAGCCCTCTTACGATATTCTAGGACCACTGGGTCAATACGATTACCCTGGGGAAAAGAAAAAAAAAAAAAAACAAATAAACACGCACCCGTGATCTTTCTTCTGGCAAAAAATGCAAAATTCCACATTTTTGTAGATAAGAGCTTGAAACCTCTGCAGTAGGGTTATCTGATACGCTGAATATGATGGTGTGAATTTCATTAAGTTTCTATAACTTTTAGGGGGTCTTTCCCCCTTTTTTCGAAAATCAGCCAAATTTTCTCAGGCGCGTAACTTTTGATGGGTAAGATTAAACTTAATGAAATTTATATTTTTGAAATCAGAATTAAAATCTGATTCTTTTGATGTATCTATTGGTACCAAAATTCCGTTTTTTAGAGTTTCGGTTACCATTGAGCCGGGTCGCTCCTTACTTACAGTTCGTTACCACGGATTGTTTGAAAGTGCCACTCGGCAGCAGTATTGTCTCCTGGAACTATAAGTTTCTCGACAATTTTAAAATTGTTGACTATTTTAGAATTTCTGTTGAAAAACATGTTGACCTTATTCTGGACGGAGTTGTTGTTTGGGGCACAAAATTGCCGAAAAATATATTATGAAAAATTTTTCGGTACAATGATTTCTCAAAAAAATAATCTCACTATTGCTTGACTTTTAAACAAACTATTTTTCTTACCTTGAAAAATATTTATTTATTGAAAACAAATACTGTTCTTAAAAACCACTGAGAATCGTAACCCTGACGGAATTAATGTCAATTTGTTGAGTTAGGAATGCTAACTGAAGGCTCGAATTAGGAATTATGTGAAGGCTTGAATGTTTTAATTCAAGATTTTCTGATTGGTTCAAAGCAAAATTTCTACGATAGAACAAAAACAGCATTTGAAAAGGCCCATCTATCATAGGTCTTTCCAACTAGTCTCTATTCTTTGCTTGAATTATTTGTTTTATTTTTTTGCGGAGCGACTAATGTATACGTATTTTTTTTAAATTGATAATTTTTTTTAAAAGAGAAATTAAATTAACTTCAAGTATTCCATTACATAACAGTGTACTATTTTTCCGTGGCAAGAAACTCTTTCGTCTTATCTCTGTCAGTTTTCATCCACTCATCTGTTTTCACTTCATACACTCATCGATGACTTGGCCTAACACATCTTCTCGTGCTGATCTAAACTTGTGTATTTTTAAATATTCGCCAATAAAGCACTGTCTTTTCTATGAAAAAGTCAGTTTTTCATTTGCACGAACACTTCGCAAAAAATATGGAAGAAAGCGCTTTGCTGTCGGACCCTTTAGTCAACAACAACGAACACCCTTCTATGGTTTCTGTTTCTGCAACAGAAATTTTTCACAGCATAATTTTATGAAATGGAGCTAAGAAAGCTCCAGCCCTGGAACTTTACATTCCTATTAAAAGGACGATTCAGGAATGTTAACTGAAATTTTGGCTAATCTTAATAGTAAAAGTATATTGCGAAAACTAAATTTTGAAAGTTTCAAAGAATAGCCTGAAGATCCCTCGAAAATGATGTCAGATTAACAAAAATCTGCAACACTGGAACTTCTATGGTTGAAAACCCTATACAGGACAAAAACAGTCCCCATCTTGAACAACAAAGAAAATCACATTGTCACACAGGCAGCAATGATTTGTCTCCTTTCTTTTCTGTTCTTCCCCTGGGTGATCTTGCCGGTTGTAGAATGTTGGGAGATGATTTATTTCAAATAAAATCACCATATCTAGTGCCTAGGCATTAAATATGGTGAGAAGAACACCGATCCCGGTGCCGAAGGTCATATATTAGCGAGTACTAAAACCAAAATGTTTAAAAATATTGGTAATTAACTTAGAAAGTGACAAGAAAACTACTTACATTTTGGGTTATTGTTCATTTCTTTATCACTGCTGTTTTGATATTCACTCTTTATAGTAGTTTTGCCTTCCCTTGTGAAAGATCCTGTACCATTCAATATCTTTTTGTGCTCATCAAATTCTTTTCTTAGCTTTTCAAACACCTCTTCTGCATTCGTTAAGAAAACACCCCCGTGATTTATTCCTCCGCTATCTTCATTCGTTTCATTCATAATTTCAGTGGTTTGTATAAATTGTATATGTTTATTAGTAGAATTTCGTTCTGCTAATATTTTGTCTAAGCGATTTTGTGAGATTTCCTCCTCTTTAACCAATTGACCATCACCATCATAAATAATTCGACGAATTTCCGTAACCAGTTCATATTCATCCTCATATTCTGGCGAAGATTCCCCAGTTTGCTTCTGAGGATTTTCCAAGTCTTTTATTCTATGGGTTTCTATTGGGGTGGCATTTTCCTTAATTGTAAATCCACTCGCATCGACAGTTATTTTTGTTATATTTCTATGGTTATTCAATGTTACTGGTAATCTAGATTCGGAGGAGCTTAGATTTTTAAGAAAGTTGGGATCCATTATTTCAGACTCAAGTTTGTCAATAATGGACTTTTTAAAATTTTTATCTATCGCTTCTGAGGTTTCTGTATCTTTAACTTTAAATCCGCCAGCATCAACTCTTATTTTCGTTATGTTTGAATGATTACTCGGTGCAATTGCTATTCTAGATTTTGATGTGCTAATAGTTTCTAGGAAGTTGGGATCCAATATTTCAGACTCTAATTCATCAATAACAAGGCTCTGTTGATTTTTATCTGCTATTCTAAGCTGTTCTCCCATAGTGTCGTAGCTAAAGAAGTTTTCTTTTGAAGATTCGGAAGAATCTTCGCTTTCAGAATCTAAATTGTTCAGACCACTTGAAGGATCTGTTATATTTATTTTCTTCACGGTTTTATCAAAAATAGAAGTAGAAGCACTCTTTCTTGGTGCATTAAATAAATTTGAATGTCGCTTCAGCAATAAAAGGTGTGGGTTATCTTGGCTTGTCTGGAGTCCCGTAGCGTTGTTTTCTGCTACCTTTACCTCTGATTCGACACCATTTTTCACAAAATCTGGCTTAGGATAGAATTGCATTAGTTCTAAGACAACTGTTAGATTCTTGCATACATCCGGACAAGAAACAGTTTTTTCTAAAGCCTCGCATAAGACTTTGATGTCCAGCTGGTCTTTATCAGAATGGTGGTCTTCTGGTACCGATAAACTTCTACCAAATCCATCTATCGTAACTTGATCGGTGGCACTATTATTAAGTGTGGAATCAACAGTAATGCAATTCCACTCAGATAACATATTTTTTTGAACTGCCACAAGATAGTCGAATAACTTAAGATTGATAGGTAAACTTTGATTAGTCAGGGATAGCTCCATCTGTACTTCTTTAATTTTGTTGTATAAAAGTTTCAAAGAGGCCGTTTTTCTTGACCCTGTTATGTTAGAATTAAGAAGAATTTTTCGCAAAGAAGTATTTATTATATCTAATTGTACTGAAAGACGTATGCAAGACTCAGTGAAATCGAGTTTTTGCAAAGTTTCATACATGTGTTCACGAGATAAGCTCGATAACGTTATGATTTCTTCTTGAAAATTACGAATGACCTTTCTAAGTTTGTCCGCTCTTTCTGCATCTATTTTTCTTTCTTTGCCGCTATTCATTAATAGGATATATTTCTGTAAGATTTCACCGCTATCAGTTGATGGAATTGATGCTAGTACATCTGTAAGTGTGGCCTTAATTGTTTCAGAGAGTGTTTCAAATAATTTTGTTGTCTCACTATGTTCCGTTAACGAGTTAAATGTTGAGCTTTCAAAGATTTTAATCATCGCAATCGGGTAACATTTCATTATCTGATTCTTAAGTTTTTCCTCATTAAGTACCTTTGGTGTATACATTCTTTGAATTTTTGCTATATGATTAACTAGCAAATTTGTTTTATATAGTGGAGAACATAATGCAGCAGTGTCAATAACACTGGCTAGCTCTGAATCTACTTCAGGTAATTTAGAGCTAGAGTTGTCGAGTACTTCTAATGCCAGATTGTATAAAGCAGTATTTTTTTCCTTTTCGAAAAGTAAAATGAATCTATATAGGATATCCTTTTCTTCACCATTTAATTTTAAGATGTCTTTATAGCTGGCAAGCTTCCACTTAGCCATGGATATATCACAAGATATATTATCATTCTTTGCATGAATCACACTTTCAAAAATTGGCAATAATACAGACATGTCCTGCGGATAGTTTATAAAATAAGATGCCTTGCTCTCACTTTTCAGAACATCGACATATTCGTTAGATAGTGAATGCATTTTGTTTTCAACATTCACATCACTTGGATTTTCCGCAACGTAATCCTCAAAATTTCGAAGTTTTCGAACTTTAGCGACCACATTCAACATGTTATCTTTTCCAGTCAATGAAAGTAATGTATCAGTGACATTTTCTACATTTGAATAAATTGTGTCCTGAATTAGATTTTGTAAGATGTTGTTTATTTTATCATCTCTACCAGAAACGTTTTTTAACAGCTTTGATGTTCTTTTCAACAATAAATTGGGTATAGTTTCATTAAACTTCAAATTTTTCATAGAAATTGCTTCTTTAATGTCCTGACTGGACTGTAAAAGTGCTACTTCTTCTAATAGCACCTCTATTATTTTTTGATTACCTGGTTGTTCTATTCCTATACCCTCCTTTTCAAGAATGTCGGTTAATTCCTTTATTAATTTTCCTTTAGCTAAGGAATCATTCTTTAGTCTATTATCCAATTCCTTTACTACTTCTTGAACTGCTATATCAGAGTTACTAAGACCATTTGCTTCTTTGAATTTATCCAGAGCTTTGTTAAAATTTATTTCTTTCAATATATCGTCCTCTAGGCCACTGAGCAATGTGCGGTTTAAAGCAAGGTCTGTTTCTGGGAGAATTGACTGAAGATTCTTCAAATGGCTCACAATGTCTTCCAGCTCATCCGTAGATTCAAAATTGCTATAAGCTTTGTTCATAAGTTGGTCTTGAACTTTTAAAAGATCTTTGTATTTACTGTCTTTAGTCTCCTTCAATTTTGGCAAAACATTTGTCTCTATCGCATTGGTAAGTTCTAAAAGAGTTTCAGACATATTATTACTATCTAACTTTTTGTGATTTGATAGTTCTTGGAGAAGCAAGTGATTTTTCTCAATTTTCCGTTGCATTTTATCCAGTTGGATAGCTGTTAAATACAAGACTTCATTCAAGATAATGGATTCATCTGATCTATTACTTTTGCTCAATGTGTCATTTAAAATTTCCAGCTTTTCCTTCAATCCCTTATCTTCAATATATGGTATGATTTCTTCTATAACCTCAGATATACTAACTTTATTCTCTTTTAAGGTTCTTTCGTTTCGTTGTTGTACTTTATCTTGACTCTTTAGCAGCAACAGCAGGTCATCCAAGAAATGTGCTACTTCTTCTGCAACTGGTGGCGGTTTCATAGTTTTTTCTTGTTCTACAACGTTTATCCAAATATCCCTATCCCTATCATTCAAAACAGTGGCTACAGCTAGTGTCTCGTTCATTAGCATCTGTCGAAGTTCATTTTCAGTTTCCTGGTTTTTAATTTTTTCTAGCATCTTTTCTGGTGTTCTCAATGAAATGGTTACGTTATTTGCAAGCTCGGTCACAGTCGTTGGGACAGAATCGGACAGTTTTATTGTATCTGCCAGTTGAATTATTGTATCATCAATCTTCTTATTTTTCAGTTTATCAAGTGAATCTAGGTTTCTACTCAGCTCTAAAGCTTTCTCTACAGCAAATTCCGGTGTTTTGGTATACTTCTTATCATTAATATCTTTGAAAAATTCCAAGAATTCATTTAGAGATGCGTTGATTTCTTTCTCGTTGAGCTTTGATAAAAGTGATTTAAGATCCTCTGGATCTTCAGAAACATGGCTTAATAGTTCAAGAACTCCACCATAGGGTTCCTGAAAATTTGTCTGATTGTTTGCATTCATGGTCACCAGCAATTTTGTCAAGCCCTCTGATAGCGGGTATTCCGTTTTATTATATTCATGAAGGCTCAAAATTCTTTTAATTATTTTTCTCCTTTTAATTTCCAATTTTTCATTTTCAATTTCTTCTTCAACATGTGATAGGAAGTCTTCATGACTGTCACCAAGCTCATCCGTTTCTAATAATAGACTAGTCAAATCTTCCAGATGCGAAAGGGCTACTTCGTTTTTAAAAATCTTGTCTTTATCCCTCCAAATATCTTCAATCAACGAAATTGCTTCTTCTTCATCTGTGATTAAGCAGTCTTGCTGATAAATAGTTTGGCAAATATGGCTCGTAAGCTCTTTAATTTCGTTTACGTTGCTCTTATTGGCTTTGACTAAACCATTTGTCTCTTTGTAAATCTGATCAATTATTTGATCCACTTCTTCATCTGTTTTAGAAAAAATTCTCCTAGTTTCGGAAAATAGGCCTTGAATATTATCTGCTGAGGCTTCTGAAAGGCTTCCATTTGTATTAAGTAGATGATCAATCACCGTTATTATCTGTTTAATCCTTCTTCTTCTTCTTCCTTTTGGTGCAAAATTCAAGTTTGATTCCATAATAGCCTTCTCGTTCAATAGTTTTTCTTTTAACGACTGTTTTGGTGTTTCATTAGCTGGACTAAATGATTTCAGCGTTTGAATGAGATTTCTCAGATCCTCTTCAACAATTTCTCCATGGTATTCTTCTTCTTCGATTATACCTAAAAGAAAGTATGGCTTAAAACTTAAAAAAAAAGAAGAAAAAGTAGATTATGTTAATATCAATTTGAAAGTTGTTGTATCGCAGCGGTTTTCATTAATATAAGTTAGTTCACACCGTACAAAAAGGAGGCTAGATATAACGTAACATAAATTCTATAGGAAAAAGGCTTTGAGTTTCTTCAGATTTCTGGGGGGTTAGGACCAGGATACCTCCCCTTCCCTTTACACATATACATTAAAGTTTTTATATTTCTATTCAAATCAAAGATTTTTGTTAAGTTTATAGAAAGATTCCATATCGTATCTTGTCTTTCAAATGACATGATTTTTCTCATAAGTACGGTTTAGGTTATGCACACACCAAAGAGAAGGACGACCAAAATAATTCTAAAAGATAAAAAAAGATTTCAAATCCTAAGAACTAGCGCTTTACTAAAAACTGAGCTTACTTGAGGTTCTCTTTTATAAATATAATTGTACACTGAAAGATGTCGATATCATGACGTTCAAAAGACTATTGGGAGTCTTAAAATTAGTCTTAGATCAGTTTTGTGTTTTCAGTAAAGAGCTAGTTTTTGAAATTCAACAAATGTCGAGAAATACTATGAGTCAGTTTATTTGAAGTGTTTGTCGATATATCTTACGTAATCTGCGAAGTGATAATTTGGTCGTTTTTAGTCTCGATATCACTCTTTCCTTGAAAAAAAAAACTTCGTTTAATTAATCATTTTTAAAATTATATGTTTCATTTTATTCACACCTAATCATATTTCTAGGAACTGTTTGCAATAATTTTTCAGATTTAGCATTTGCGTAACCAAGAATCCACAAGAAAATTGTCATCCCTTCTTGCGCAGCAAAATAGTTCATGCTTGCGGAGTCACACGCAACCTAGGAAAGAATTGTCACTAATAATAAATGGTAACCCTGAGATAGTAGAAATTCATCTTATACGGCAAAATAGTTCATAGTTGAGGCGCCAGACCTAACCAGGTAAAGAAAGAACTCTAGTCCATAGTAACTGAAAGTTCGACAGAAACACGTTTACTATAACTACAAACACCTTATAAAGTTGAGAAATGTAAAGCCAAGAAACTGGGAAGCACTCCTTGGTTATCATACCCTGTCACTAGTCATTCTCAAAGTTTATGAGTAAATATTTAAAGTTTACTAATATTGTTTTTTTTTTATTAAGAGTTATAATAAGATTAAAATTTAAAATTTCGAGTAACCCCGCCCCTCCAAAAAAAAAACAACACCGAAAGAGCCTTGCCTGATTTGAGTCATTTACTGAACTGTCAACAAATACAAAAAGTTCGGTTTAGCTCATTTTGATGTATATTAGTTTGAGATGTTGGCACTCAAGATTTCAAGGCATCCAGGATGTAAGACGTCGATTAATGTCGGTCTCAATAAAATCAATTAAGAGGCAGTGGCACCAATTGGGAGTGAGAATCTGCCCCTAGAGTTTTTAGCCCCCTAGATCCTAATAAATGTAACTTTTTGGTAAACAAAATTGTCGTCTCTAGATTTTGAAATTTAACTTTTGCCCCGCCCCCCCCCCCCTCACCCAAATTTTGTGATTTTGTGCCACTATTAAGTGGTATGAATGGCATGACGTTACCAAAGAGGAATACTGGGTACTAGCCAGATCATAAATTATTGACTTTGCTGCTTAGGAATTAGGTAATATAATGTAGATAAGAAAAAGTACCTCATTGTACAAAAAAGTACCAGTGGGATCATTACTTGCTAAAAGCTACACGCTAGTAAAATACAAGTCAATAGTATAGATGAAGAAAACTGGAGACAATTCGTTGTTGATGTGCTGCCCTCCCCCCGTCAGAACCGAAAATGTAAAGTCATGCGAACGTTTAATTTTGCTAAGAAAAAGCCACGTCTTCCACACCTTGTATACAAGGAGACACTATCATGCCATCTATTAACTATGGCGTTTCCTAGGATACTAGAATTAGTAAGCTGGAACCCAAATATTACATCCCAAGTGGTGCAGGATTGGGTATCGAAGGCATGATCTTAGTGAAAATTAACTAAAAAAAAGATTTTTTCTTAAATGAAAGCAAAGAGCGAAATTAAATATTAAAAAGGAACATAAATTATTGCGTATATGACAGGGTCTGCCCCTTCTTCAATCCCCCAATATTTACGCTACAGTTTAATTGAGCTTCAAAAATATTTTTTATTCTGAATCAATGGCCCTTGTGTTTTAAGAGTCGATCTTAAAGAATCTGGACAAAAAGTCCAACCTTAGTGTAAAGAGTGGGGGTTGAGGAGGGTAGCCCTTAAAGGCCAGATTTTAGTGAGAACTAGATAATGCAACCATATCAAAATGTGAATGGCAAAATAACCACTGTCATTTCCCTTCTAATAAGAGATCTGGGGGAAAATTCCTTATTTTGCGCCAAGACACATCATCAAATTGGGGTAATGGACCCCGTGTAATAAGTTGTATGAAATTTTGCGAGAAACAGGCATTCTATTTATCTTTTTCCACCGATATACTATCGATGGGAGCACGCAAATAAAACTTTAGTTGCCTATTTTGTCAGAATCGATGTCGGCGAGGCATTATTAAATAAAAAAAACCTAATGGCTGGTTGCAGCACATCAACTTCTTCATATACTTTGGTATTTTTCAGGTGAAAGATAAATATTTTGGAAATTTTTTAGGTCAGGCACATTTGCAAGGGGGTATTTTCGGTCCCTAGCCCCCCCCCTTCCACGTCCAGATATTTCAAAAGTATTTAAATTTTTCTGTAATTTCTTATATATTTTATTTCTATAACTACCCTATTTCATGGTACTACTTTTCAAATTTGTGCCTTCCTACCCCCCCCCCCCCCCCCCCAAAAAAAAAAAAAAGAGAACCGGGGGGGGTTAGGGGGAAGGGAAAAAAAAAACTTACGCTCTACACTTTTAACAGAACTGCTCTCTCCAGTAGGTAACTGGTAGTCAAAACTTATTTCATCAGCCTCACCTGGGTTACCAAGTAACTGACCCAATACATCCATTTGATTTTTTAACTGTCTTTTAATGCTGTGACCTATTGTATCGTTTTTATACAACTGACTTAATAGGTCTAGCTCAAGTTTTCCTTTATCTACAGCATATGTGTGCAAATCTATCTTAGTTTTGTTTGCAACGTTTGGTAATCTTGCTGTATCATTGGCTGAAATAATCTCATCCAGAGCAGCAACAAAAAGTGGTCCTAATCTTACTAACTCTGATTCAAATTGTTCAGGGTCATGTTTAAAAATTTCCTGAATTACGGCCTGTGTATAATATTTCACATTATTTTCAGGGGATGAATCCAACTCTTCGTTCATTTCAAATATTGATTCTTTTATTTTTGTATTTTCTTGCTCATTATTTCGCAAAAATTCTTCAACTAAATCAGCGACTTTTCTTAGAATTTCTGGTTTCGAGTGTTCAGTTTTTGGTGTGTAATTGGCCACTTGATACTTCTCAATGTTGGATTTGATCTGTCCCAGAATTTTCTTATTAGATACAAATTTTTGACTTGATTTAACATCTTCGTTGATATTTCTCGCAGACAATGCTGCTTTTATTTCTTCCATAACTTTCAAAAAACGCTGATTGCTGGTAAGTTCGTCCAACGATTCTTCTTTTTCTTTTATCAATGTTAATGCTGCTAGAAGAAGTTCTTGGATCCTTGTCCCCCTCAGGTCAGTATCTAAAGCATAAAATAAATTAGTATAAAATATTACTGGAAAAATTGTCTCT
>JAQQPU010027578.1:0-10945 GCA_029168905.1 Artemia sp. Kazakhstan ARC1039 | reverse complement strand
ACGTTTGACTAATAGCAATAAAATATGGTAAAAAAAATCAAGTCAATAATTGTCTTAATAGCTCATTAAAAAAATTGACTTTTTTCCCTACAAATCTAGTCATCCATAAAAAATAGCGATCAGATTCCTTTTCCTAGAAATCTACTCGTTTAGAAATCTACTATTTGTAATAGCAATAACTTAAAGTATATTAGGCAAATAAATACATACCTTTCCAATTCAGACTGTACTTGTGTGTCGGATGGGGTGGTGATGTCCGTTTCTTGCATAGATGAGTCAGCGGGGTTCACCATCCTGTGAGCACTCGCCCATTCTCTTTTTGGTTTTTGACCAGACTGTATTCGCGTGGCTCTCGATGGGCCAGTTATCTCCACTTGTTGCATTGGAGTAATTCCACTAGCCTTAGCCTTCTTTTGAGGAGGAGAGTAATTGTAGGAATTTTCCTCCTTAAAAAGAAGACACAATTTACTATGGAAAAAACGATTCCCCTTTTTTAGAGAAGAAAAAACTAATATGCACAAAGAACTCCCCCCTCCCTCCTCCCTTACTTTCCATGCGATGAAATAGTTTGTTTTTTCACATCGTAAAACCCTCTTAAGCATGGAATACAATTTCTCTCTTTGTCAAGGAACACCCTTGTTGCTATTCTATAAACGTCGTTAATTTATGATAACAGGAGCATGCGAAATTTCATCCCAAAACTGTACTTTCCTTTTTAACACAGAAGCTTCCATTTAAACAGATAAAGAAAACACATTTTAATTAGAATGAATGAAGAAACTGTCATTTTTGTAGAAAATAACTAAAACTACAGAATCATGCTCGTAGACAGAGAAGTGGGGGATGGGTTTTTGTTTACATAATAGAAAAAAGAGCGTACTTTGCGTTTTCTAACGAGTATACTTATATTATTGTATGGGTTTGTATTGTTGGAGGGGAGGGGGGGGCTAAGTCCCCCTGAAATTTCAATTTACTGGTAAAATGATTTTTATTTGGAAATAAATTAAGAAATTCAGTAAGCTGTACTCACATTGAAAATTGACGGATCCATTGCTCCAAAGTTAATAATATTCGGTGTATTATCTAGAATATATCAAATCATAATGAAAATTAAATCGTATGGTATTAACATTTTATACAAAATTTCAAGGACGAATAAAAAACTCCTTTTATTTTTAACCAATCACCACTCGAGTTATCGTATATTGAGCAAGCACCAATGTCTCTGATTGGTTCTTAAAAATGGATGTTGGCTCGAAAAACAGTCCGGTTGAAAAACTTGGAGTTGAAACACACCTGTGTGGGGAATCCCCCGCTCATACTGTTATCTTTTTTTCAATGTTTAGGAACCAGAGGGGAATCCCCGTTCGTTTGGAAAGGTATCAACGGGACATAAGTATATAGCACGTAGTTTCATAACGTGTTTAATCACGTGTAGAGGTCCCATAGATTAACAATGGAAGGAACATAGCGCTATAGAATAGCATGGGAGGGAACATAAACCCTTAGAATAGCATGGGAAGGAACAAAAGCCCTTATAATAGCATAGGAAGGAACATAAGCCCTTATAATAGCATAGGAAGGAACATATGCCCTTATAATAGTATAGGAAGGAATATAAACCCTTAGAATAGTATGGGAGGGAACATAAACCCTTAGAATAGCATAGGAAGAAACATAAGCCCTTATAATAGCATAGGAAGGAACATAAGCCCTTATAATAGCATAGGAAGGAACATAATCCACCCAAATCCATAAGTACACGCTCTGGAAAGACGCCAAGGAACATAAGGCAAGCAAATCCATAAGTACATGCTTTGGAAATGTTTTTCCTATGTTTTTCCCTGCAAGCAAATAGCATGGTCCTATAGCTGCAAGCAAATAGCATGGTAATTCCTATACCTGCAAGCAAATAGCATGCTCCTATAGCTGCATGCAAATAGCATGGGAATTCCTATACCTGCAAGCAAATAGCATGGTCCTATAGCTGCAAGCAAATAGCATGGTAATTCCTATACCTGCAAGCAAATAGCATGGTTCCATAGCTGCAAGCAAATATCATGGTAATTCCTATACCTGCAAGCAAATAGCATGGTCCTATAGCTGCAAGCAAATAGCATGGTAATTCCTATACCTGCAAGCAAATAGCATGGTCCTATAGCTGCAAGCAAATAGCATGGTAATTCCTATACCTGCAAGCAAATAGCATAGTCCTATAGCTGCAAGCAAATAGCATGGGAATTCCTATACCTGCAAGTAAATTCCATAGATACACCCTACTAACTACAAGTAGTCCCAACACGATAGCTGCTACACAAAAAACTAGTCTTTCCACTACTAATATTACCAAGCCTACTTCTGTCATGACTTTCATACCCCAACAATTTTACAGAGGTGCCTTTACAAAAACTGGTTTTATTTAGATATTAAATAAAAAAAAAGTTTTTTTAACTGAAACTAACGAACGACATTAAAACTTAAAACGAACAGAAATTATTCCGTATATGAAAGGGGCTGTCCCCTCCTCAACGCCTCGCTCTTTACGCTAAAGTTTTTTATTGTTTTAAAAAATAAAGTTGTGAGACAGATACAACTTTAGCGTAAAGAGCGAGGCGTTGAGGAGGGGACAGCTCCTTTCATATACGGAATAATTTCTGTTCTTTTTAAGTTTTAATGTCGCTCCTTACTTTCAGTTAAAAAAACTTGTTTTTTTATTCAATTTCTGAACGTTTTTGAATTAATGCAGCTTTGATTTTGGCTCACCGTATATGAGTAGTTAAAACGAATATCGCATATTAATTTTCCTTTTTTTGGCTAAATGGCTTTCTCGAAATTTTGTTCTGATGTAACTTACGAAATAACTTACGTAAAGAATTTCTATATTCGTATGTTTTTTTTAAGTATATTAGGGAGTTCTCCCCCTAGTCAATACCTCGCTCTTTACGCTAAAGTTCGAATTTCGTTCGAATCAAAAACCCCTGAATCACAAAGGCCGGTTAATTAGAATAGATAGCTCTTTTGAAAGCACTAAAAAAAACTTTAGCGTAAAGAGCGAGGTATAGACTAGGGAGTGAACCCTTCTCATATACATAATCATTTCTGTTCGTTCTAAGTTTTAATGTTGCTCCTTACTTTCAGTTGAAAAAAACTTGTTTTTTATTTAATTTCTGATCGTTTTTTAAGTAATGGGCTGGGCTGGTCTTTAGGGTAAAGAGCGAGGTATTGACTAGGGAGTGAAACCTTCTCATATAATAATCATTTCTGTTCGTTTTAAGTTTTAATGTTGCTCCTTACTTTCAGTTGAAAAAAACTTTATTTAATTTCTTCGTTTTTTATTTAATTTCTGATCGTTTTTTAAATAATGCTGGGAAACCTGGCTCCCCCTTCATAGAAATGTCCCTTCTCCCAAGGAAACATCCTCCATGGAAAGATTCTTCCCAATAATCCTTACTCAGACCCCACCCCCCCCCCCACCAGAAAAAATTCCTCCTGAAAACTCCTGTATACTTCCCAATAACCAATACTATGTGTAAACAATGGGCAAAGTTTATAACTTACAGCTCTTCTCCCGGGATCTGTGGGGGATGAAGTCATCCTCAAAGACATATTAATTAGATTTTCGACTATGCTGAACAAAATGGATATCTCAAAATTTTGATTGAGTGACTTCGGGAAAAAAATGAGCGCGGGAGAGGGCCCAGTTGCCCTCCAATTTTTTTGGTCACTTAAAAAGGGCACTAGAACACTTAATTTCCGTTCAAATAAGCCCTCTCACGATATTTTAGGAATACTGGATCAATACGAGCACCCCTGGAAAAAAAAATAAAAAATAAATAAGCACTCATCCGTGATCTTTCTTCTGGCAAAAAATACAAAATTCCACATTTTTGCAGATAGGAGCTTCAAACTTCTATAGTAGGGTTCTCTGATACGCTGAATCTGACGCTGTGATTTTCATTTAAGTTCCATGACTTTTATGGGTTTTTCCCCCTTTTTTTGAAAACAAGGTAAATTTACTCAAGCGCGTAACTTTTGATGGGTATGACTAAACTTGATTAAATTTATATACTTTAAATAAGCACAAAAATCTGATGCTTTTGATGTATCTATTGGTATCAAAATTCCGTTTTTTAGTGTTTCGGCTACTATTGAGCCGGGTTGCTCCTTACTTACAGTTCGTTACCATGAACTGGTTGACAGGAATTATCCATGGAAGGAATATTGTCGTTCAGGAATAGTCGTAGTAGGAGGATTCAATGTAAGAAAATTGAGAATACGAGTATGTTAATATCATTCATAGTGGGAGAAATCTTTGTAGAAGTACTTTTACTTTTGATAAAGGTGGCCACGGTAAGAAAAATAAAAAAGGGGTACTCATGGCAAAATCAAACAAGATATGAGTAGTGAAAATAGAAGCAATACTCCGTGGAAAAACTGCTCCTAATGGTAGTAGCAGCAATAGAAGTGCCAGCAGTCGTGATAACAGCAATAGACTTCCTGCTATGGCCACTTCCATCGAAGCAACTGCTACCACTATTATAGCTATCAGCTCTTGACTCGTTCCATCACCAGTCTTGTACATGAAGGCAAGCCACGTCTCTCTTGAATTACAATCAGTTACAGATAAGTAAACTACCGTTGTATGACCAATTGAAATAACTATTTCCAGATCAGTTACATAATTCATCATTATCAAATTAATTAAATGAAATGAATATCAAGTATTAGTCATCGGATTTCTTATAAAAAAAACACTTGGATTCAAACATGATATAAAGAACGGGGGAATTCCCCCCCCCCCTCTATGACTTTAGCCTTAGATTAATTGAAAAGTCATTACGATACAATAAAGCAGCTAAAAATTCCCTTTTAGATTACCAAACAGTATGATTTTCGAGCATTTGTTCTCAAATATTAATTAAAAAACTTTTTTCACAAAATAAGTTTCTCAAAAAAAAGTGAAGAACTCCATTAAACCAAAAATTAACAAAAATAGAATCTTATAATCTACCAAGCACACAACTGCCACAAATCAGTATCAGTAAATAAATTAAACCCAAAACGAACAGAAATTAAAAGAAATAACAGTCAAACTCAAAAGAAGCAGAAATTAATATGAATTGTGTTCGAAACCCCTATGCTTTCTAAAAGCCAGAATATAGTTTGTACTTTACTGAAAAAATTCTGTTAAATGTTTTCACTTTTCTAACTTTAAGAAATCAAAAATTAATTAAGATTTTAAGGAATAAATATGAGCATATGCATATTAAACTGACATTGCACGTTCATTTGAATTTTTTTTTCAGTAAACTACAAATTATATTCGGGCTTTTAGAAAGCATAAGGATTTTGAACCTTACTCATATTAATTTCTGCTCGTTTTGAGTTTGATTGTTATTTATTTTAATTTCTGTTTGTTTTAGGTTTCATTTGTTTATTTATACTGATTTGTGGAAACTGTATGCTTGGTAGATTATTTGATTCTATTTTTGTTAGTTTTTGATTTAATGGAGTTCTTTACTTTTTTTGAAAAACTGATTTTGTGGAAAAAGCTTTTTAAATCATTTCTGTTCGTTTTATATTAAAATAATCTTTTTCAGGGAAAAAGAAAATAAAAGTTTGAATCTTTCCGGTTTTCCTTTAAGAATTTTTGCTGGAGAAACTTTTTCAGCGATTTTTAACAACATTAACTCTTCTTAAAATCATGACACAAATAGTAGCGTTTAATTTAGTCATATACATCCTCTAGTTGACCTGAAAAATAAAAATTAATACATTTCCCAAAAAATTATATCTATGCTCTTTTACAGCCTAGATACAATTACACTCTTTTGATTTAGTAATATTTTAAGAGGAGAAGTAGTAATAGAAGTAGCCCCGAAAAATTGATCTTAGTACCCTCAGTCGTTTTGGTATATTGCTGAGATGCCTTATTGGCAACAAGCATACGAACAGTGTGTTTTGATTTAATTTTAAGGCAACATTTATTTTTTAAGCATAATGTACAAATTACATAACTGTGGGGGGTTGATCAACCCAATAACCATAGAGATATAGTTACTAGACCATTCAGCTATGCTGAACAAAATGGTTGTCTTGAAATTCTGATTGGAAGTTGCTGGAAAATTATGAGCTAAAGAGACGGGCTGATTGCCCACCAATCACTTTGGACTCTGAAGAGGGCACTAGAATATTTAATTTTCAATCAGATTAGCTCCTTTAAAATATCAGTGACATTACTAGCTATGATAGGGCATTGCTGCCTGTGTCCTTCTATGCCCTATAGTGCATATCTGCATGTATATAGGTTTTCGTTTAATTGAACTCCTCCTAAACATTCCTTAAAACTTTCAAGTTAATGCCATTAGTGTCGTTAGTTACATTAACTGTAGAAGCAGCTTCAAACGAATACACACAGTGTCTTGGCACAAAATCCACAACCTATGAAGGTATGAAAATGAAATGTTCGGAGAATATATCTATTGTACGGATGATAACCTGCCATCCGTATGCAGGTTCTCAAAAGGGCATATCAGCAATATCTTAGCAACAGTTTAGTGTGCGAAATTAAAACTTACAACGCTTGTTGTGAGGGATGTTGAACTAACCAAAAGACAATATTTGCATCATAATACTAATGTTTCTACTCCTACAACAACTACTACTATTATTATTACTACTATTAACTGTACTCCTACTACTATATTTACTGGTGCTATTACTACAACTAATAAACCAAAGGGTATTAAAGCGGAAATTTTGGACAATATTTTAACTGTATTGCAATAATTCGAAACATACTATGCCCATATCGATTGTCAAAAGGACGTATCAGCAGTGTTTCAGGACCGGTTGATGGTATTAAGTTAAAAACTTCATCGTGTGTTGAAGGGGATGTTGAAGAAAAGGTACTATTTGCATACTGTTACTAATGCTGCTACTGCTACTACAACTATTGCTACGCGTAATTACTGAATCTTTCAACAATGCTGAAAAAATTGATGTCTCAAAACTTTGTTTGGATATGTGTTATGGGAAATGATAGGCGTGGGGTGGGGAGGTTTCTCTAAAATCACTTTGACTCTTAAAAAGGTCACTGTAACTTCCAATTTAAAATCAAATGAGACCCATCTGAATTTAATACGACCGCCCATTTCATTAAAACCTTATATGCTCCCAGGTCATAGCCTAAAGCCCTTGCGGTACTCCTTCGTTATACCTACTCTTTTATATACTGCTAGTTTGGTTAATGCTAATGAAATGAAATAGAATGAATATATAATAGTTTAGAAATAAATTTGGGCTATATATTTGAAAATTAGGGGGGGGGGGGGGGGGGGGAAAGCAAAATTAAATTTAAAAACGTAACCTAACCAAGGTACCCTCCCCCCCCCCCACAAAAAAAAAACAAAAAAACAACACTTTAAATATCTTATACGCCATTAAAACCACGCTATACATTGTATTTCTCTACAACGGTGTCTTGAATCCTCCCCGTAAAAGTGGGTTTTTCTTCGCGTCTACAGTTTGACATACATAAAAGAGTAGGTATAACGAAGGAATACCGTCCTTTCCCCAGGGCTCTGGGTGTTTTGACAACCCTGGAAGCATTGTTATGTATTCTTTTGACCATTTTAAACAAAATTACCATCGCAAAATTTCAATCAGATGCCTTTGGTGAAAAGAGGGGTAGTTGTGCTAGGGGAGGGGTGTGCTGCTTGATCTCAATAACTATTGACTCTTAAAAGGGAACCAGATCTTCCAATTTCAACCAAATGGGCCAACTCTAAAGCTTATACACCCATCTCTTCCATAAGAACCTTAAATACCCCAGGGGCGTAACTTACATCCCTCGCCCCCAGGCTCTGGTGGTTTGTATCAACCTCAAAAGCCTTGTTATATGATATTTGGACTATTTTGAATAAACAGACTGCCTCAATATATCTATTGGATGCATCTCAGGAAGCACGACGTGTTTGTGTTTGTGGGGGGGGGGGGGGATAGCTGCGCTTTGATCACTTTGACTTTTAAAAAGGGCACTAGAACATATGATTACCATTCCAATGAGTCCCCTCCAAAGCATATACGACCACCCTTTTTATAATAACCTTATATGCCTCAAAGGCATAACATACAACGCTTTCCCTGAGAGCTCTAGGTGGGGGGGGGAGGGTTTATCCCTCACAGACATATTTTCCGATACCTTCAACTACGTTAATTGTTACCTCCAAATTTTTATTTGAGGTCTTAAGGTAATGATGAGCGTAGAGGGGGAAGGGCTGTTTTACCTTAAATCACTTTGACTCTTAAATATGGCACTATAACTTCAGATTTCAAATCAAATAAACCCCATCTGATGTTTATACGACCGCCCATTCAATAAAAACCTTATATGTTCTCACAAAATAACTTACAACCCTATCCCCAGGGCGCTGGGGGGTTGCGTCATCCCTAGAGACATAATAATAATAATAGTTCTTTGGATTATTTTGAAAAAAAAATCGCTATCTCATTATTTTAATCAGATGCGTTTGGTGAAAGTAGGAGTTGTAGGATAGGGAGGGGGAGGGGGTTAAATGCCGTCCATCACTTTTGATGCTGAAATGGAGCTAGAACTCTCAAATTTTCAACCAAATGAGCCCTTTCTAAAAATAAACAACCATCACTTTTATATACACCTTAAATACCCCCTGGGCATATTTTACAACCTTTGCCCCTAATATCTGGGTTTGTGTTAACCCCAAAATCCTTGTTATATGATATTTAGACTATTTTGGGTAGAATGGCTTTCTTAAAATTGCTATTAGATGCATTTAGGGACAATACGACGTGTGTGTGTGTAGGGGAAGGGGTAGCTACCCTACGATCATTTCTACTCTTAAAAAAAGCACTAGAGCGTTTGATTACCAATCAAATGAGCCCCCTTCGAAATTTATATGACCATGCTATCTATAAAAACCTTATATGCCCCATGGCATAACTTACAACCCTTGCCCAGAGGGCTGAATTGATTTGTCATCCTCAAAGATATAATTTCCACACCTTTCAACTACGTTGAACAAAATGGCTCTATCAAAATGGTGATCGGAAATATTTTGGGAAACGATCGGCGGCGGCGGGGGGGGGGCGCATTCACCATCCGAATGATTTTAACTAATAATTAGGTATTAACTCTCTCAATTCCCGATTGAATTAGCCCTTTTTGAAGTTTCTAGGACAACGCTTTCTACAAAAACCTTATATGCCCTTATATATAACCCTTACATCCCTTGTCCAGAGGGCTTTGGAGGGGGGGTTGTCATCCTCAAAGATAAAATTTCCAAACCTTTTGACTACGTTGAACAAAATAACCATATCAAAATGTTGATTGTAAATTTTTGGGGAAATGATAGGTGTAAGGGGGGGGGGGGGGTGATTCTCGCTTTGACTACTTACAACTATCAAATACGGCAATAAACCTCTCGATTTATAATCGAATAAGCCCTTATTGAAGTTTTTTTGACAACACTTTCTATAAAAACTTTATATGTCCCCAAGGCCTAACTTACAACCTTAGCTCTGACGGCCTTTGAGGGGGGGGGGGTGGTCTCACGCTCAAAGACATAATTTATAGACCCTTTAACTACGTTCAACAAAATTGCTATACCAAAATGTTGATCGGACGTGTTTGGGGCAATGAGGGGCTAGGAAGGGGGAGGGTGTGATTCTCGCTCCAATTACTTTTGTATATTAAATAAGGTAATAGCCCTCTCAATTTCCAATCGAAGGAGCCCTTTTCTAAGTTTTTACGACAACACTATCTATAAAACCTTATATGCCCCCAAGGCATCTCTTACAACCTTAGCCCTGAGGGCTTTGGGGGTGGGATTTTCCATACTCAAAGGTTGTCATACTTATGGTCAAAGATGTAATTTCCAGACCCTACAACTACGTTCAACAAAATGGCTATATCAAAATGTTGATCGGAAGTGATTTAGGAAATATTGGGCGTGAGGTGGAGGGGGCATTCGTCATTCGAACGCTTTTGACTATTAAGAAAGGCACTAGTCCTCTCAATTCTCAATTGAATGAGCACTTTTTGACGTTTCCAAAACAACCCTTTCAATAAAAATCTTATATGCTCCCAGAGAATAACTTACAACCTTTGCCCTGGGGGCTGTGGGTTGTTAGTCATCTTCCGACATAATTTCCTGACATTTCAACTACGTTGAACAAAATGACTATCTCGAAAGTTTGATTGGATGTTTTTTTAGGGAAATGGTGGGCGTGAGAGAGGGGCTAGTTACCCTCCAATCACTTTCGAATATAAAAAAGGACACTAGCCCTTTTAATTTCCAATCGAATGAGCCCTGTTTAAGTTTCAACGACAATGCTTTCACAGAATAACTTACTACCCTCGCCCTGAGGGCTGTGGTGGTGGGGGGGGGGTTTAATCCTTAAAGATACAATTTCCGGACCTTTCAACTACATTGAACAAAATGCCTATCTCAAAATTTTGATTGGGTGCGTTTGGGGAAATTGTGGGCGTGAGAAGGGGGGTAGTTGCCTTCCAATCACTTTCGACAATTAAAATGGCACCAGCCCTTTCAATGTCCAATCGAATAATCCCTTTTTGAAGTTTCTACGACAACACTTTCTATAAAAATCTTATATGCCCCCAGAGTATAACTTACAACCGTTGCACTGAGGGGTATGGGGAGAGTGTCATTCTCAAAGACATAATTTCCGGATCGTTCAACTACGCTGAACAAAATATCTATCTCAAAATTTTGATTGAATGTGTTTGGGGAAATGGTGGGATTGGAAGGGGCGTTAGTTGCCCTCCAATCACTTTCGACTATCAAAGGGCATTAGCCCTATCAATTTCTAATCGAATGAGCCCTTTTTGAAGTTTCTACGACAACCCCTTCGATAAAAAGTGCCCTGGTCTAAAAGAAAAAAAAAA
>JAQQPU010027577.1:0-10947 GCA_029168905.1 Artemia sp. Kazakhstan ARC1039 | reverse complement strand
CCCCTTAAATAAACGATAGAAATAGAACTCAATAATTCTCAAGAAGTGGAGAAACAAAAAATTCATTTTCAAGAACAATGAAAAACTATTAAAAATAAAAATGGAAAATACTGAACACCTAAACAGTTCCGTGGTTCTTATGGATGACTTCAACATCTACTACCCAACTGGACGGAATGATCGCTAAGCTTGAAGCAAGTTGTTTGTGAAAAAACAACTTAAAAGTCTGATATTTCCGATTTCTATAGTGATCCAGTAACGCTGCCGAGTCTTGGTAAAAGTGCACACTTCTGTGTGCACTGGTGTCCCAGTGAGGAAAAGAGAATACGAACCAAGCGAACTATTTTAAGCTGACCTCTGACTGAGTCTGGAAAAGATCTATTTTGAAAAACTGGAAAAGTTTGTACGAGAACTGCGATGTCAACGACATGTATAGAATCATTTCCATCGAAATCGGATAGTTTATGATGTATATTTTCCAGAGAAAACAGTCACAGTAAACTCAGGCGACAAGCCCTGGGTTAACTCGCGCCTGAAAAGGCTGACAGGCAAACGCAACAGGCTCCATAAAACGGAAAAGATGGGCAAAGCTTCCAAACTGAGAAATCAAGTGGTCTATGAATGTAGGTTGGCTGAAAAGTCCTACGGTTCGAAAATGAACGAGCTCATAACCACAAACCCAGTAGGTTACTATAAAGGAATACGGCTTCTCATTGCCTCCTCTGTAAGGCAAAGAGTAAGCGTATACGACGAAGCTGGGAATAAGCTCGACGCAAACGCTATTAATAAGTATTTTGCTAGCATTTGCAGAAGCAATCCACCGATTTCCAGTGTTCTCTTCTTGCCTGTTCCATCTGAAATACCTGTGATTTTTCCTCATGAAGTTGCAAAGGTTCTTGAGAGACTTGATCCCAAAGCTGCAACTTACCCTGGAGGCATTCCTGCAACCTTGTATATGTTGTGAAGCGTTATTTGTGGTATTTGGGGGTTGTAGTCGCAGATGCCTTTATTCTCCTTTTATAGGGGAAATTAACTCTGGCCCTAAGGTAATTAAACTTTGGTAGCGTGCCTTAGGCTATGACCGAACTAATGAGGCGTACCGACTGAGTATGTTCGAGAGGCTAAAAATAGATCGTAGAGAGTTCGTCTAAAATACAATACTTTTATCCATTTATCAGATAATAAAATTGGATATATTCTGGCTAATGAGACTGGCTGTCCCAAGTAGCCCACAAGTCTCAATAACACAACAATAAAATATAAATTAGACACTTACGATTACAAAGCAAGGTCCCAAAGTATTGCTAAAACAACGGACCACAGGTCAGTCCGGCATATAGTTAGTAAGAGATTTCCTTCCGATAAAATGTATCTTTTATACATTTTTTTATCAACCACGCCTTCCCACGTAAATGCTAGGAAGTGGTAATTTCTTAATTTCCCGTTAAACAGAGCTTAGCAGGATATGTTTCTTATCTTAATAAAAAAGTGGTATTTCCAAACTTCATATTTGCGTCATATATATTTTTACTAAGTTAATAATTAACTAATATTAGGAAGCTTTACCACAATACTCCCCATTTAAAGAAGAATTGTCCCAATTCTCAATATTTTACTTTTAAAAGAACTTTATATCGTTTACAGCTATTATGCTGCCATCTTTGGGTCATTATGTGCATATACCCTCAATGGGTTTCCTTAGGGTCATGTTTCTGGTCCAATATAGGCCATGTTCTTTTCTGTCGAAGGATTTCAATTTGAAATTCATCCTTGTTTCTCTTTTTCTCTGTCTCTAGGACTGACAATTACTCTTTTACCCTCTTCACATGCATCTTCTGTTTTACTTGACCCCAAGCGGCTTATAAATAATATTAGTGGTTTTGCTTAAATTAGATTTATATTAGAATAGTTTTATGAATTTTTTTGAGTTTAAATTTAATTCCCATTAATAATTTAATTTATCTGTGTGATGTGGTTGATATACCGTATTTTTTTTTTTTTTTTAGAAATACCTTGGGTAAATCACATAACATTATTGATTTTAAAAATTTTCACATATATTTTTTTTCAGCACAAAGCATTTTCACATATTTCCATACATAAGCCATTTGGCTATGTAGCACATATTCTAGGCCTAAATTAAGTTCTGTTTTTATCTTACTTTCGATGATTTTGTAGTTCTGTAGTTTCCAAATATCAGTTGATCAAGTATGGTTTGGTTTCTGATGGTATTAGGATATCATTGAACTGGTTTTGAAATTTGCTACTTTCCAAAAATGCGTCAAAGAAATGATTGAGAAATGGGTCCAAAAGGATGTTATGAAAAATTTGATTTCCAGAAAAAAAAAATTAGCTAAGGCTGTATCTAAAATAAATATTCACATTAGTATACATATAAAGCATATATTTTTACATACATAGTAGAATGAAACACTCAGCATTCGAAAGTTAATTACTTTAATTACTTTCTCCACTTTTTTTTTAATCACTCCAAAAATAATATCCCGCTTAAATTGAATTATATACAAAAAAAAATTATTAATACTTTGACTCGAGGTCAAACATTTACATATAACATTACATCACTAGTTAAAATTTAAAGTAAATTAAAAACATAGTATATACACAAGCATTGTGTAATAAACTTACACAAGCATTGTTAAGTAACAAAACTTAGATACAACATTTATCAAAAAATACATTTGGTTAAAGTTTTAAAAGTTATTTTAAAACACTATATAGTAATTTAAATATACACAAAGCATTTTTTTTTCAAAGTAAATTTCTCAAAAAGGAACACTAAAATGTGTTATAACTCTTTTTTTCAATTAGTAAAACGCTCAAAATACCAATTTAATTACAATCAAAAGTATTAATACTGTCATAGCAAAGAACTCGCTTCACTATTTATCGTACTCTTTTATTTTCATATTTATGCACTCGTAGTGCCAACCGTTGTCTACGGTTGCAGATAAAAGTTCTCTTTTTTTTTAAATTAATTAATTTCTTTGCGAGAGATTATGGTTTTGTGCAGACAGGGTTTCTTACATCCTTCCCTCTGGGGTTTGATGTTTCCTATCATACCAATATTTAAAAACATATATAATCAATCCCATAATCATTAAAGCAGTTATGAAATCTCCCCAAGTTCAGGCTAATAAGCCTTTATAATAAGTGGTTCTTTCCTCTTCCGTCTAGGTAAGTCTTTTTTTCCGGGGAGCGATTTATTGTTCATTTCTTAGTAACACGAGTTTGCAAATATAATTACAGTTCTATGCGCTATGATGCGCAAAAAAATCACACTACGTCTATGCGCTACGCGCTACGTGTGCTCATTAAAGCAGTTACGTGTGCTCAAGGGTTGTCAAAAACCTGAGACAAGTTTTTTTTTTGCATAATACTAGGTTTAACTGTAGTAATTCACATATTCAAGGTTTTTTCTTTTCTAAAAGAATACATATATATCTTTTTTTTTAATTATATTCAACAATATAATCAGTTTGAAAAAGCTTGAGATGGAATTTTCTGACTTTTTACCTTCTTGTTGTGCCCTCACCTCAGTAATGTCTATTTGGTGCTTGATCACCATAAAAAAACGTCTGGTAGGTTCAACAGCAGTTTTCCTTGTGATTCGGTTCAATCTAATAGGTTTATTAAGAACACGAGACACAACAATATATTATGTATATCTACACTTTTTATTTGTAGCTAAAATCTTCCCATACGCTCTTCCCTTTATTAAAAAGGTGGTTCTTTTCCAAGGAATATATCCTTGTCTCCATATTTCTTTCTTTTTTTTGCTACACTTTTAATTAAGTTTTGCCTTGCATTTGCTAATTTTTCTTTATTAATAAAAATGTACGTTTTTCTATATCCTGATTCCCACAAATTTGTGTGGTTTTCGTAGCAGACATATATTCCATGTCTGTGGTATTTTGGTATTTTTCCAAAAATTTGTGCCTATGTCGAGCCTAAAGTTGCTCAGAGATAGGGTTTATCTTTTTGCGGCTTCCCTACAATAGTTTTTAATATATAATTCGTGTCTGGAATTTTCCTCAGTTTAATTTGCGCTTTTGTTTTATACAGTCATTGAGTGTAGTTTGTCCCTTTTGTGATATTTTGGCTATTACTCTGCCCTACAAGTGTATGGGTTTAGTGCTTGTATGAAATACGGTGGTGCTACTTATTTTAGCACGACGTATTTCACACAAACACTCGGCCCAAACCTCCTCCAAAGTTTGACTTTTTTTTTCTGATCTATATTTGGTTAGCTTGGTGAATTCCCCCCAATGACAACTCTTAGCATTTTTTGTTTTCAAATGCAGTTCTGTCATTGGTGTTTTTCACCTACAGTGTCCTCACCCTGTGATTTCCGTCAATGGTTTGTTGTGAATTTATTTAATATGTGAAATTAATTATACCCGAGAAAAACTTTGCTTTACGCTGTGCTATACTTTTTAAATTGTGACCCATTTTATCTACGGCTTCTTGTTTATACATGTTTTCCTTATTGGTAAGTGTTTAATTTATTATATATTCTACTATTTATAACAAATATCATAGCTAGCTTTTACATGTAGTCGACTTAACGTAAACTCTTTCTGTTTTTCCTATTATAATTATTTTAAAATTTTCTAAAACAATTTTTTTCAAATTTGACTGAAAGTTTCACCTCAAAGAGTCAAAGGTCAGTAAATGCATTGCATGTACTTAACAACGAGAGACCAGCAGTGATTGAGCTCACTCCAAATTTGCTAGCTTCCACTGACCCTATTTCAGTAAACAATCCTCCTTCGTTTTTTTTTTTACTTATCCCCCCCGAAAAAAAAAATTTTTTTTCAATATGCATATCAAAAGAATCGCATTTTAATGCTGATTCTAAATATGTATAATTTAATTAGGTTTACTACACCCATTTAAAAGTTACGTGGCCTTACTTATTTTCCTTTTTCTCTGAATTGAAACCTAATTCGTTTTGTCAATTTCACCGCTCGCGAAGTCTTATCTCATATTGGAAACAAAATGGGTTGCAGGAACCTACGATGTTACTTCCGATCGGAAATAATAATTTGGCGTTGGAATGTGACGTTCATAATAGATATTTCTTTATTGGCTTTGATACTCGTTTGATTTTTATTTAATATTTATTATTATTTTTTTTTATTTTTTTTTTGCTATTAGTGTTTTATTCAAATATTAATCTGCTAGGCGCTGCGCTTGTTCTGCCTTTCTCCGTTTCCTGGTCCGAGTTTTGGACTCCAAATTTTTGCTTTTCTTCTTTATAATATTCGCAAGTTTTTCCGTGATTTCTATAGTGTGGTTTGCAAGGCTCTGAATCCGAGTGCTGTTTTGTTGCCTCGTCAAATCTCTTTAATCGTTGTTTCTCTTGATGTTTGGCCTTCTTCATGAGTGTTTTAACGACTTGTGCTGCTGACAAAGGAACTTCTTCCTGCCCCTTTGGTTTCTTCACTGTTCTCCATAATTTTTCTCTCAAAGAAGGTTTTCTTGACGATGGCCCAGGTTTAGCTATATCGCTTTCTGTCGAAGAATTTTCTGTGTCACATTCTGTTAGCTCACGTCTGGTAGATGGCGTTTCTTCCAAAAGCCATTTTCGCGCTACGACTGTAGGTGAGTCTAGCGTATGAAAATCAGATACTTCTTTGGTTTCTTCCAATTTTTCTTCCTCTTTGGATTTAACCTCTGGTTTATTATGTCTTAAACCGGTAGGTTGTGTTCGAGGCTCTTCTATGTCGCTTACATCGCTTGTATCCGATGTATATTGAACTTTTTTTTTGTTTGTTTGTTTGTTGTGGAAAGTTTGCAGCCAAGTCTGTGCTAAATATTCCTTCCACTTCTCCCAACTGTTGTGGTCGTTAAAAAGATCATAAAATTCATATGGTCTTCTGATATATACTGGTGAGACCGTTTCTTCTATTTCTTCTTCTGAAAGTATAGGCTCTGCTTTCCACGGTTTTGAAAAATATCCCTTTTTCAATCTATTATGGTGTATTACTTCTTCCTTTTCCTTATGCTGATGTTTTAGAACATATGTTAAGTTATTTGGTAGAATTTTTGTAATCCTATAAGGTCCGTCCCATTTCGGTTTTAACTTTTTTGTTCCTTCTAGATTCGTTTTGTGAACATAAACCAAATCTCCTAGACAGTAACTCGTTTTATTTTTGCTTGTTCTGTCATATTTTTCTTTCTGTTCTGTTTTCGCATCTTCTAGATTGTCTTTAACTTGTTCCATAGCTTTTTTCATTCGCAACACCATTTCTTGCTTATATTGGTCTAAGTTGTAATATATTCTGTCATTTTCTATTTCATTTAAACAAATTCTGGGATCTCTTATGTGTTGCAAAAAAATGGCGTTTCTTTTAAGGTACGTGAAAAAGCCGTATTTATTGCAAACACTACAAATGGTAATTGTTCAACCCAATTTTCATTTTTCCTCTCTTGCATGTATTCCCAGCATGTAAGCTAATTCCCTATGCTTACGTTCAACTTTCCCATTAGCTGCTGCAAGGTAAGACGAGGTAAACCATCGTCTAACCCCCAGATATTCTGTAATTTCGTCTAATAATTTGGCTTTAAAACATGGCCCATTGTCGCTAAGTAAAACTCTAGGGATAACCCCGTGTTCCAAAAATAGGCGATTTACCAAAACTTTCGCAATGGTTTTTGTCTTTTCATCTTTAATTGGAAAAGCGTATAAATATGAATTAAAATGGTCGACTATGGTGAGTACACACCTGTTTCCTTCCCTGGAAACTGGTAAACTTCCCCCTGATCCCCAAACGTCTATTGACATTATTTCTCCTATCCCTGAAGGGGTGGGGTATTGACCTAATTCAGCCCTAGGGGTCTTTGGTGGCGACTTTTGTTTGGCGCACTCTTGGCAGCTTTGTATAAAAGCTTTTACTTTTGAGTACATTTTTGGAAAATAAAAATTTCCCTTCAGTCTCCCCATAGTTTTTGCTTCTCCCATGTGACAGCCAATCGTTGCATGTGCCATCTGTAAAACTTCTCCTTCCAGAGATTTTGGAATCACTGGAATAATTTTTAAGTCACTTTTTCTATATTCTTGCGATGGTCTATGGTATCTTACTAGAAGATTTTTACTTTCGTCCAGATCAAAATTATCTAGTTCCTTTAAAAAATGTTTAAAGTGCTCTGGCAGTTCCGTTCCTTTTGATAAAAAGGATTTCATTGCTAAACAAAAATCATCTTTATTTTGATGCTTTGAAATATTCTCATTAGACAGTATTTCTACCCCTTCCAGTTCGTTCTGGATGGTTGCTATCACATTTTCTTTCTTATCTGGATTTCGTGATAAATAGTCTGGTAAAATATTTGTACGGCCCTTTATATATATTGGAGTATATGAATATGCTTGCAGACGCAGTATCCACCGTGTCAGCCGGGCTGAAGTATTTTGCATTGTATGTAGCCAAACTAATGATTTTTGGTCTACTCTTAATATAAATTTTTTTCCAAGTAAAAATTGTCGAAAATATTCTGTAAATACTATAACTGCTAAACACTCCCTTTCAACTGTCGAGTATTTTTTTCTGCTTCCGTCAGTGACCTACTGGCGTATTGAACTATTGATTCTACTCCCTCAGAATTAATGTTTAATAATATGGCCCCTATACCGTACCCCGAAGCATCTGTTTGCAAACAGAAGTCTTGTGACAAATCTGGTAATTTAAGTATTGGTGCCAGTAATAGTTGCCTTTTTATTTCATTTAGCGCTTGTTTTGCGTCCTCTGGACATTCGAATTTACCTGATTTCTTTAAAAGGTTCGTCAAAGGTTGTGCTATTGTGGCATAATTTTTAATATATCGTCTGAAATAGCTTAATAGCCCATAAACTGATCTGCAAGCTTTTTTTATCTTTAGGAGGCTGTAAATTTTCTATGACTGTAAATTTTTCTGGATTTGGTGAAATAGTACCTTGGTTTATCAGCTGTCCAAGAAATACTAATTTTGGTACTACTATTTTTAACTTTTCTGGTTTTAATTTTAAGCCTGCTTTTTCAAACTTTTCCAGTATTTTTCTAAGTCCGATCAAGTGGTCTTCCAAGTTTTAATTAAACAGAATTACATCATCTAAATAAGCCAAGGTATCTTTTTTCCTTCCTGGTTCGATATCTTTTAACACCAAATTCATTAGCCTACTGAAACAATTTGGACTAAATGATAAGCCAAATGGCATCCATTGAAATGTGAACGTTCTGCCATCGTCTAAGATTACTGTAGCCTTATGCTTAGTTTCTGCATCTAAAGCGATTTGCCAATATCCTGCTATTAAATCGAAACTAGTGTAATATTTTGAACCCCCTAACGCATCTAAAATCGAATCAATTCTTGGTAACTTCATTACGTCTTTAACCGTGACGGCGTTTAGTGCTCTAAAGTCTATACATAGTCTCCAGGTACCATCTTTTTTTCTGACTATCACTAATGGAAAGCACCAATCACTAATGCTTTCTTTAATTATACCCTGATCTTCCATTTCTTTTACTTGGCTTTCTAGCCATGGCTTTAAATGATAAGGTGTTTTATACGGTGACTTTTTGATTGGAGGGCCCTCTGTTGAGATCTTGTGCGTGATTAAGTGAGTTAATCCGTAATCTGATTTGTGTCTTGCAAAAGTCCATTTAAAATCCCAAAGAAGATTTTCCACCCTAGTTTTTACGTTTTCCGGTAAATGTTTTAAATCAAATTGTTGCAAAAAATCCGTTTTCGTCATTCCATACTCTTCTTGTGGTTGCAGTTTTAATGAGGATAAATGTTCGTGGCTAGAAGTGAAGTTTACGCTTAATTCTGGACTGTTTATAGATTTTATTTCTGAATTTGAAATCTTTTCTACTGATCCAAGTTCTACCTGGTTCAGTTTTATTTTATCATTACTTAGATTTGATAGGTTTAAGTATGTTATACCATTTTCAATTTTTATAACTTGATTTTCCACGAAAATCATTGGGTATTCTTTTATGGTGTACCCCCCTATCACAGCATCCATCGTTTTAACCCTTTCATCATTTTCATTTAATGTAGCTAGAACTTGAGCTATCGTTCCCCCGTCTATTGTAATTTTTCCGCTTATTTTTAGGTTATAATTTGAATCTTCACTTTCTTTATTTGTTGTTACGCAAATTTGCCTATTACTTTCATTTGCCTGGTTTATCGTGATTGTATTGGATATTGGCTCCCATACAATCCCATATTTTCTTATGGCATCTACTCCTAGAATACAAGGAAATGGTAGCTGCTTGCATATTATTACTGTTACTGTTATTTCTTTATCCCCTGCACTAAATTTTAGCGGACATTCTCCCAAAATTGTCATCTTGTGCCCTGTCACTGATGTTAGGGTATTTTGGCATCTGCTTACTCGATTTTTGACACTAGGAGGAAATCTATTAAAGACTTCCTCTCGAATTAATGATTTAGATGCGCCTGTATCTAGTAAACATGGTAAATTTTGAAAACACTCAATTTTAAAACAACGCATAATCGGTAGATTATTATTATTCGCATTTGTTTCACAACATTCTAAACTATATAGGGGTCTTTGTAAGGAAACAGCTCTGTCGATCTTACAGGCTGGTTTTTCCGTTTAAATGCCCACTGTTTGGCCAAAAATTTCTGGGATTATCCCAGTTTTCTTCAGCGCTGCTACTTTGACCCTGGGTATTATTAACCGTTTGCCTTCTAGGCCTGAATTCAGGAATATTATTAGGTGTTTGCCAAGTATTATTTGTTCCCTGCCTTTCTAAATTTCTGTCCCCCTGCGTTCTGAACTGGTGTTTTGTTTTGTACGTCTGGCCTTCTTTGGGTATTTTATGCCAGCAATCTGCCGCATAGTGATTTGGTTTGCCACAATTGTAGCAAATGAATCTGTTCCTATATTGCTTTGTAATTTGCCCTTCCTCGTGGGGTCTATATCTATTTCTATATATTCTTGACCTGCCACCATTTGCTCTATAATTTTCCTCAGGAGGAGGAGGTGGGTGTCCATAATACTTGGTATTCCAAGTCATTAAGGATCTAATACCATGGGATTGGTCGTCAAATGGGGAGGGGTCAGTCCATGGTGGGAAGGATTGGCCTTCCTCGTGCCTTTTTGGTTCACGATTTGGCTCCTCAAAGTTCATCCTCTTCTGTCCCCTTTCATATTTTTTACTTTCTTGGGCTCCTGAGTTATTTATTGACATTTGGTCAAACTTTTTCATAGCCTCGTCAATTTTTACCTCTGTTTTGACTAGTATTATAGCCTGCTCTAAATTTTCAGGTTTCCGCGATAATATTAGTCTTAATAACTTTTTTGGTAACCCTTGGGTAAAAGTATGTAGTTGTACTTTTTGTACTGTCTCATCATTTCTGCCTTTTTCTAATTGTAAACACACGGATCTACAAATTTTGTCTGCATATTCCCTGATACTAGTTGAGGTATCGAATGTGACTACCTCTGTTCTTAGCCTCTCGGAGATGCTTGTCTCAATAAATCTTGTTTTAAAAGATTCAATTAGAGTACTGATGTCCTTGGGCTCTTTTTCCTTAATTGCCTCAAAATGTTTAAGGGCGCTTCCCTTTAATCTGGCTGCAACGCATTGCTCTTTGACCTTATCTTCAAACAATTCTGTTAGTTTGTTGAAAATTTTTAATTTTTTGATAAACTCATCTACATCTGAATTTCCCGCGTATTCCGGTATAATTTTTGTAATTTCAAGTACTGTTGATAGGGAAGTCATTTTTTCCTCTGGTAAAGCCATTTTATTTCAATTTACTATTTTTATCAAGTCTTCTCGACCCAGTTTTTCTAGCAACCACCAGTTGTTGTGAAGCGTTATTTGTGGTATTTGGGGGTTGTAGTCGTAGATGCCTTTATTCTCCCTTTATAGGGGAGATAAACTCTGGCCCTAAGGTAATTGAACTTTG
>JAQQPU010027575.1:0-10948 GCA_029168905.1 Artemia sp. Kazakhstan ARC1039 | reverse complement strand
TTACATTCGTGATACTATATTGCGTTCAAGTGCGCACCTGAAAAGGGCGGGTCTTGGTGTTAGTCCCGATTATACAAAGCGTGAATTGTCTATTCGTAACCACCTAAAGCCTTTTCTTGAACGGGCTAGAGGAGAAAATAGAGAGGCAAGACTAAGAGGGACAAAGTTATATATTGGTCAACAGTGTTTTACGTATAGCTTTGATAAGCAGTCTGTAGTTGAGGTTACGAATTCCCCTAATATAGAGTCATCAGCGAGTACCATGACCCATTTTAAGGAAAATTTTGGGCAAAAGTTTCTCCGTGAACCTGGGTCTTTATCAGTGCCACAAAAAAGTTTAGTAAAGAGTTTTGTTTCTGAAAATAATCGGTTTAACCTGGAAAAACCTTGCAATTCAAGATCGCGTTCTGGATCTTCATCCTCAATTCAATCTTTCTTTAGTGTAGTGGAGGAGCTTAGTAGTGATAACGAAATAAATGGGGTGAACAGTGAAACTCCTGTTATTAAAAAAGGCTCCACATCAACTTTTGTCGGGCCTGTGGGGGCTCCCAAACGTAACAGCCAACAAATTATTAGCCCAGATGACCACCTAAGACAGAAGAGCAAGTCGGTTAGAGCTGACGACCCTAATAAAATGGAGCCTAGGCGGCTATTTAACTCGTCACAACCCATTGGCTCAAATAGTGGATAGGATAAGCAGGGCCATGACGCAATTTACGAGTGTCATTTAGCGCATTGGAATGTTCAGGGCCTTTCGTATCTTAAATTAGAGTGTCTTCTTAAATGTTGTGATTTTTCAGTTGTATCATTAGTAGAAACGTGGCTGGAAAAAGAGGAGAGAATAGAAGGTTTTTCTTATTTTGGATCACAAAGAAAGCGATCGCAGAATGGTAGAACTTATGGAGGAGTGGCATTATTGATAACGAATAGATGGCGAAATTTATCTCGATTGAAAAGTGTTTCATGTAATCTAGTATGGGTGCGAGTACCTTTAGGTAGTAACTCGTTTATCTTTTGTTCAGTATATATACCGCCGGAAACTAGCACTTTTAGTGATGAGGATACCTGGGAGATATTAGAAAATGATATGGATCGTTTTTCAGAACAGTTTCCGTCCGATTATTTTATTTTTCTAGGGGATTTTAACGGATATACAGGGGAGGATGAAGGAGCCCGTGAGGAGGAGGTGGGTCTCGAACTAGGAAAAACTAAGGGAGTTGATATGATTGAGCCGTCGGTTAGGAGGAGGACGAGTAAGGACGGTCATCGGAGAAAGAATAATTGGGGGAAAAAATTATTGGATTTTTGTGGTAAGCAGAATTTGGTTATTTTGAATGGGAGGACAGGGAAGGATAAAGAAGTGGGGGATTTTACATGTTTTTCGAGTAGATCTCCAAGTGTTATAGATTATGGGGTTGTTAGTCTGGGGCTTCTTTCTTGTTGTGTGGATTTTGAGGTGATGGCGCTTGCTGGGTCGGATCACGTGCCTATTAGGGTTGAATTAGGAGGGGGAGGATGGGCTGAGAGCCGGAAAAAGAAGTTTGGGGCTAAGGGAAAGATGGGTAATGAGCTTGATTGGAGGGAAGGTTTAAGGTTTGATAATGATAGTGAGGAGAAGTTGAAAAAGGTACTAGTTGAAGATAGAGGGCTGGATTCATTTATTCAGAAGAGTGAGGATATGGCAAGGGAAGGGGATATAGCAGGTTCTGTTGATTTTTTGTCGGGGGTTTTGTATAAGATTGGAACTAAGGTGGCATGCAGGAGAAAAAATGGTAGAAGTACTGGTTTGATGAGTTTTTTTGATAAGGATTGTGAGGAAAAGAAGAAGGAGGTTTTAGTAGCTTTTAGATTGCTTAAGGCTAGTAGTACAGTTGATCTGGAAAATAATTTGCAGGTTTTTAGGGACAAGCGAAGGGGATATAAAAGGCTACTTAAGTTGAAGAAGAGACGTTCTGAAGAGGAAGAGAGCCAAAAAATACGGGAGAAATTTAGCGTGAATGATACAACGGAGTTCTGGAAGTTAATTAGGAAATCAACAGAAAATAGAAAGTTGACTGATTCAGTCCCTCACGCCGATACCTGGCCAGAATACTTAGAACAAAAATATAAAGAGATATACACCGAAGAGGACGAAGAGAGAGCTGATGAGGAGATGAATAGTTTAGAAGAAACAGCCGATTTTGAGTTGGATTCAGAGGACACTAAACTACTGGAACCGGTTGGACAGGAGGAAATATGGCACGCCTTGAAAAGCATGAGAGGGAATTCAGCTCCGGGCATCGACGGAGTACCAACTAAGCTGCTGAAATGGTCAAGAGTATGGATACTGCCAGTGCTTGCATTGATATTCTCGGCAATTCTAAGTACACCTCTATGGCCAAAAAATTGGCATATATCGATTATGATCCCATTATTTAAGAAAGGAGAAAGAAATCTACACAAGAACTATAGGGGGATAAGTTTAGGAAGTTCTATCAGTAAGCTATTTTGTAGAGTCCTTTCTAATAGGATGGATAAATGGTTGCATTATAAAGGTATATTAATTGAATGTCAGGCAGGGTTTAGGGAAAACTATAGTACAATTGATCAAATATTTTGTTTACAGGCTTTAGGTAGTAAATATACGAGGCATAGGAAAAATAGGCTATATACGGCGTTTTTGGACATTAGGGGAGCATTTGACGAAGTTTCAAGGAGTTTGTTGAAAGTGGTGTTGGTGAAATTAGGATTGCCAATTAGGTTAGTAGAAGTTATAATGAAAATGTATGAGGTGGTTAAAGTAGTAGTGAAGGTAGGTATTTCTTATTCTAGGCCAGTTTTAAGTAATGTAGGCCTCAAACAGGGATGCACTCTATCACCGCGTTTGTTTTCTCTTTTTATTAATGATATTGAGCAGTATTTTAGAAATAGAAATGTCCTATGTTAAAATTAATGTCGCTGGAGCTGTTTTGTTTATTATTTGCAGATGACATAGTATTGCTTGCGAAATCGGCTCCGGATTTGCAAAAGATGTTAGAGATTTTGGATAGTTATCTGGAGGGTAAAAAATTAGTTTTAAATATTGAAAAATCAGTTATATTAGTTTTTGGAAATGATGAAAGGGTAAAGAATAAGTTTTATTTTAAAGGGAAAGAGATGAAGGAAGTTAATGATTATATTTATTTGGGATGTAAGTTCACAAGTTCAGGGAAATGGAGTAATCAGGTGCAAATAGCGAGTTGGAAGGGTCAGAAGGCTTCATGGGCATTATTGAAGAGTCCCCTTAGGCATCTAGGACCGGCAGATATTAAGCTACAGAAGAGAATTTTTGAGACGAAGGTAGGCCCAGCATTGAGTTACGGTGGGGAAGTTTGGGGTTTTGAAAAAGGGGAACAAATAGAGAGAATTTGTTTAGGACATTTCAGGAGACTTTTAGGGCTAAGCGGGAAATTTAATAATCTGGTGTTAAAGGGTGATCTAGGATTGTTTTCATTGAGGGTAAAAAGATTGGTTAGAATGATAGGATACTGGGAAAAGGTGATTGGTTTACAGAATAATAGGTTAGTAAATGCAGCTTATCTGGAGGTGTTGCAGGATAGAAGGAAATGTTCATGGGCTTCCCAGGTGAAATCAATCTTAAATAGTTGTGGGTTATCAGGTGTTTGGAATGAAGGGAAGGGGATAGGGCTGGAAGTAGGAAATGTAGCAAAACTAGTAAAGGGAGTGCTTGAAGATCAGGAGATTCAGAAATGGCAGTGTGAAGTCGCAGCCTCGGTGTCCCTCGGCATTTACCGGCAATGGAAGGAGCTCTGGGGATATGATAATTATTTTAAAGCGGGTTTAAATAGTGAAGAAATTAAGTGGTATATATCAGGGAGGGGTAATTTTCTAGCACTTGGAGAAAGGAGGAAATATTTAGGGAGGGTAAGGGTAAAGGAGGGTCCTTACTCATGCCCTATGTGCGGAGAAAATGGGGAGGATCTGCTTCACTTCATGGCCCTTTGTCCCGAATTACAGGATCTAAGGAAAGATTTATTTTTTGTTAATGTGGGGACAAGTGAGTGGTTGGTTTCAGTAATGGGATCAAAAAATTATGGGACAATAAGAATGATAGCAAAGTATATAAAATTGGGTATGTCACATAGAGATAGATTTTTGTAAAAGGGGTGGGGTGAGTGTGGAAAGTATTGTTGTATGTGTGTAAGTTGTTTTCTTGTTTGTTATTTTTGTAGTCATGGCCCTTGATAGATGTAACATACATCTATCTATTTATGTTAGTTTAATGGTATCGTGTGCTTTATTATGTTTTTGTAATGTTTTGTAATTTTGCGTTGTTATTGTTATGTAGGCTACCATACTTTGCTATGAGTGTTATAATCATGTTATTATTTTGTGTGATTTTCCTTTTTTTGCCATGGCCCAAAGTGGCTTTTATTGCAATAAATATCTATCTATCTATCTAATATCATTATGTTTCTTGTACATATCTTTATTAAAACTAAAATTACTGTAGATTAAAATTCAGTTATAAAACTACATCAGAAATATTAAAATTAGCTTTAATCCTAAACTGGGCTTCCCAGCATAACGAGCCTAAAGGCTCAAATACTAAGGGTTGTCATTTGTTTGTCCTAAAAATCTAAGGATGGCACTATTGGGCATTATCTTTATGAAAATGCCCATTAAGTATTACTTACTTACTTACTTACATGTTGTTGGCTGTTGTATGTGACAGTAAAGATAACAAATTTGAACAACCATTGAATTCCTTTGGATCTACCACTGAAAAATCAGCTTAAGGCAGTAGCGTGTGATAAAAGCGTAATAAGCTGAGGAGAAAACTGTGTTGACTGGAGAAAAAGTGAAAGTAAACTGAAAACTGAGTTTCTTTTTTAAGAAAAAGAGGACTAAAGGAAACTGAAAGAGAACTGCAAACCGAACTTTATTTTTAAGAAAAAGGAAGCTGAATCTGAAACTGATAAAAGAAAATTGAGGGGAAAATTCGTGGGTAACTATGGAAACCATGAGTATTTTAGGCAACCACTCATTAGTACCTCAAGATTAATCAAACAACTAGCGATAAATATATACTGTATTTTGAAGAGGCACTCCGCCCCCTTCCCTGAAAAATATAAAATTCAAATGTGTGTTTTCCATTGCGATGATAAAGCAACATGAAATTTGGGCAATCTAGATTGAGGATACCTAAAATCGAAACAATACTTTGTTTTCTAGCGAAAAATTGCTATGAAGTGTAAAGTGTATTTGATTGTATAAAGTTCGACAGTAGGATATATTCTAAAATCCCGTCTCTCTTTCTCTTCAAACGCTCATCATTGTAAAAATATAACTGTCCTCTTAGGAAGTATCTTCCAAAGCTGAAGAAATTTCCGAGCGAATACATCTATGAGCCCTGGAAAGCTCCTTTGAATATTCAAAAAGCAGCTGGATGTATAATTGGTCAAGATTACCCAAAACCAATCGTTGACCATGATGTAGTTAGACCAAGAAATATTGAGAGAATGAGTTTAGCCTACAAAGGTCTCCCTATTGAAAGTAAGTAGTGTTGTTTTCTCTTGTAAATCAAAATATGTCAGGCCAGTGGATGATGAGTCTTTAAATCCAGTTCCGGCGTGAATAAGTAATACTTCTTGTCTTAACCATTTTATTGCGAAATAAGTTTCAAATCAAAGTCTCTGTGTTTTAAAGTAACAAGGGCAGTGAAATCTGATCTTTGAATCTGTTCAGTGGAAACGTATCTCTTAGAAAATAAGGAAAAATGAGCAATTCAATTTTATTTAAAAGGCACCTCCACATGCAACTTTGAATAATAGCTGGCACCAAATTAAAAAAGAGACGTGGGTGATAAATCCGCTAAAAATAAGCTAAACGCATAGGACTCCAAACAGCCTAAGAAGGTGTTACTTTCCTTTAGAGGTGTAGTTGATTTTGGGAATCAACAGGTCGCTCAAGGTTAATGAGAAAAGGCATTATCTAATTAAAAAAATTGTTTTAGTATGTTTTTTTCGCCATTCAACATGGCAACACTGACGACAATGTGGTATTGCCCTAAAATTTCATATTTTTAAACAACCAAAAGAAATAGAAAATCGAGGTTTTCAGGTATGAATAGACCTAAAATGGTCCAGAAGGGGTGGAGGGTAATGTTCTTACTTTGATATACTTGGTACTTCAAACATTTAGGCATGATGAAATAGAATAGTAACATTTTGTTGGACGTATTAAATATTTTTCTTTTTTCCAAATATTATTTTTTTATCCAGTGGCTAACTTGATCATTTAATCGATAGAAATTTAACTCTTGTTGGGCTTCCTAATTTAATTTAGCTATTTAATATGGTTTATGGGATGCTTTATGGATGATAGTTCGACCAAAATTCGTCTGTGCTAAAATCTTTGATTTTCGGCAATCCAGACCCCTGGTAACATTTAGAAGGTTGGGGGCTCGAACTCAAAAATACAAAGAACTGCCTAACTCGAAGGTACTTACAGTAATGCAGATGATGTGAAAAGAAGGATGAAGAAGGTTGAAGAAGGTTCACTCAAAGCTGGTCAATCAAATATCTAATCGAAACCTCAAACAGAACCGCAATCAAGACAAGGTGCCCCTCCCACAACTACCATCCAGCTTTTCTGGAATTATTGAACGATACCATTACCAAATGTACAAACTCATATGCATAGACTGGTTTTACTTAATTTTAAGCCGTTTAATATATTCGAATGATAATTGCTCCATATTGCTGTTTGGGTCCGAGCCTAAACTCTCTTGTTATACTCTTTACGTATCATCAATATTTTTTACTGCTAACGATACTACGACGTTATCTGTCTTTGGTGCTGCCATATTAAAAATTAGTAGACAAAGTATTAGGATGAGTTTTTTTTTTCCTGAGATGTTAATGTTCTTAATCCTATAAGATGTCAACGTGAGGATTGTCCTACGTCATTATAGATCCACCTTAGATAGTTACCAGTCCTATCAGTTTTTTTATTTTTTATTATTGTACTTTCACTTTGAGGTTCTTCAGAAAAAGCACTAGGATGAGCTTCTGCTTTCTCCTGAGACGCTTTTGAATATGTAAGGTGTCAACACGACGATCTCCCAGCAGAATTGTTTCAGATAGAAAGCTACTACGACGTTAGAAACTTTTTGTTTTGTGCTGTTCCATTGTACTTTCTTATTCTGGATCAGTTGAAAAGTACTAGAAATAGCTTTACCTTATTTAATGACGTTTTTGATTATTTGAGGTAACAACGCGACAATTTCCCCTTGGAACTATGATCAGCCTTTCAATGCTTGTCCCCGTCCAAAAATTTCAGCTGTGAACTCTTTCAGCTTTAAATTTGACTTCAAGGTTCGTCAATTTTGAAGTGGAGCTTCTTGCTAGTTATTTATCCCCTTTAATTTGACCTATTAGTGTTTATTTCTTTTTTATTTTAGATTCTGCTTACTCTGCCGCAGCATCCAAGGAAGACGCCATTAATACTAAAAAGAGGAAGGTCGTGACCGATCCACCCAAGTCTAAGAAGCAAAAAATTGATAGCAAACAGAAAAGTGTAGCCTCCTTTTTGAAAAAGAAGTAATTTAATATGACATTTTTACTTTTTATAACTAACTATTTTCATTTATTTTTTTTTTAATTAACAGTTACCAAAACTTGATTTGCAATGCGTTTGGATGTTATAACCTATTTGTTTTAAGTCTTAGGCCTACTTCCGAATATATTACTAAGGTTTTTGCCTTACGCATTTGTGTAGAATTTTTATTCTGATCTTTATTGGATATTAATGAAACCGATCCGAGGCCAATCTAATAAAGTCTGCAAGTAAAACAGGGGAAAGGGATTCAAAAGGCGATGCATGGCTGGTTTTGGCTTTGATACACCAGTTGTCTGAAAGATGAAAGGAAAATTTAAAGTTTCATTAGCATTTTTAAGAGTCAAAAGCGATCAGAGGGCAACCTGTCCTCGCTCTTGTCCTTTTTCCTATCCCCCTCCACAATCATCTGGTCCCAAAGACATCTGGTCAAAATTATGAGAAACCTTTTTTTTAAATAGTTAACTTTCAAAAAATATGCCTCCAGCAATGACAATGACCCCCGTACCCCCGAGGCAAGGGCGTAGATCAAGCAAGATGTACGTTTTTGACACGTGGGTTGTACAGTATAAAGGAAAAGGGGGACATATTTAATCCTGGGTGACGACTAGCTCCTCACTTCAAGAAATCATTCCCTGGGTCAAGAAAATCATGCATTTTGTTGGAAAGAAGGAGCCTAGAAATGGGCAAAGAAGTTTTTTTTATTAGTTATATTTTAAGCAAGCTTTTGCGGATTGTTCGCTATTCGTATTCGTATTCATTTAATCAAATAGCTTTCGTAGCAAACAAAACTGAACGCTAAATTATGCTATTTTTACAATCATTTGAGAGAAAAAAATCACTTATTTAATACACTAACAAAATATGTTACAAAGGAATTTCCAAATCTGTTCGTTCGACATTTGACGGGTTGTAGTCTGTTCTGATGCCTGGTGAGTTTGGGGGTCGGTGCGTTTGGAGGAAGAATTGAACGATGTTTCTCGTTTGACATGAGTGATTTCCCGAATCTCATTATCAAATCGTGTCTTCGGGTGAACAAAGTGGGTAAGCTCATAACCACAAAGGCATGCTCGTAACTCTCATACCTGGGTCCAGGAGTTATTTTAGTAACACGTTTTTGAACATCTTCTAGTTCCTCTGACATGTAGGCAGTGTTTTGTGCTTGGGGACCCCAGACAGGACAACAATATTCAAGGATTGGCCTGATATATGTCGTGTAAGCCCAGCCTTTGCATACTCGTTAGACTTTGGATTGAGTAGTGTCCTTTGCGCACGATATTGTCTACGTGCAGTTTAAACGATCAATCGCTTGTAAAAATCACGCCTAGTATTGTCGCGGACGAAACAGTCTGGTATTGTAATATCTCGTTTGAACGGGTTGAAGCGTAGAACTTTGGATTTCTGCTCTTTCAGTTGCAGGCTATTAGATTTACACTGGTTAACGAAGTCCGAAAAAAGTGTTGGTTCGAACTGCTGTTTTGCTACTGCGTTTTCTACTATGTATTTGAGAAGCGAAGACAAGTCGTCAACGAACTTGAAACGCTCCTCAAATTCTGCAAGGATTTTATTGATGACTGCAAGGAATAAAAGGGCAGCTAGTTTCGTTCCTTGGGGACAGCCACAAGTAAGTTCGGTCCACTCAGGGCGGATATCATCGGCAAATAACGGATATACCGATTGCCGTCGCCCTCGCAGAAAATCTCTCACTAATAGCAGCAAGTTTTTTCCAGCTCCCATCTCTTTTGGATTTGTCAGTGCAATGAGGTGCTCTATAAGGTCGAATGCTTTCCTGTAGTCTGCCAAAAGTAAATCGATAACACTGTTTGGGCTGTCCAGCCACTCAACTATCAAATGGTACATCCGCACTAGGTATATTGCCGTGCTACTGCCTCGTATACAGCCTTATTAGTAAGTGTCTATTGAGGGTGCAATCTGCTGTAATAGGGCACGGTGGATAAAACCTTCGGCCACTTTAGCCAAGTTGGGAGTTATGGATATAGGTCTCAACTGGTCGCAGAACTGGGGTGCCTTTATTTTCGGAATGACCCGCACATAGGCAGCTTTCCACAATTTTGGGAAAGATTGTTCTGAGAAACACTGATTTATGATTGATGCCATGGGTTTGGCTAGAAAAGGTGAGTACTCTTTCAGTAGCTTCACAGGGAGTTCACCTGGGTATGTGGCACAATTGTCTCGTAGTCGTTCGATTTCACGGAAGACTGATATTTCGGACACTTCTACAATATCATCGGCACTACAACTGTTGATGATATTGCTCACATGTTCGTCACTTAATGGTGGGGTAAGAAGTGCAAATTTGTGTAAAAACTCGTTAACATCCGAGGCTCTGATTAAACTCCCGTCTATGTTGCTGATTCGTACTTCAGTCCCTTTCTGTTTTCCAGTAAGCCTTTTTACTGCGTCGTGCCACTTGTGGGAATTTGACTTGAGGAGTGGAGCTATTTTTTTCCGTATATACCTTTTCCTAGATACGCGGAGGGCTGAAACGACTTTGTTTCTCAACTTGTTCCCCTCCGATACTCCTCCTACGGTATGGAAATTGCATCGTTTTTTTTTTATCATTATTTTGAGCTCTGAGTTTAGCCACGGCTTATCTGTTTCACAAACCAAGCGCATTTTGACAGGAAAGAATTCGCTGTATTTTTGTTGCAGAGTCGATTATAGTGTCGACCTTTTCATTGATGTCAGTTATAGCACAGATTGTAGCAAAATCGAAGTTCTCAATCCATCTGCCAAAGGTTTGGATGGAGCTTTCGCTCAGTGGTCTGTACAGTATTCTAGTCTTGTTTGGTTTAGGTATATGGTTTCTGTTCCTCGACTTCCAGCATAAAATGTTGTGATCTGGTTTGGCAAGTGGTCCTAAGAAAAATGGCGGTTCATAGTACGCTTTGAGATTTGTCAGTATGAGGTCCAGTATGCTTCCACTTTCATGAGTGGGAACACCGACAACTTGTTTAAGGTCCAACACACGTGAAATCCATTTTTTGTCGGTTAAGTTGAAGTCTCCTGCTATGATAAATGCTGGATTGCTTTACTGTTTCCGAAAACTGTCAACTTGATATTGCAGATACGTCACTAATTCCCGCCTATTACGCGCACCTTCTGGATAGTATATCGCTGCTATTATGATGCATGAGTAAGTCCTTGGTAGCCCCTTTGGCTTGTACCAGAGCCAGATTGTCTCGTGGCCCGAATCTGAGGAGATACCAAGTTGTTTGCATGGTAGATCTTCGCGGCAATAGATTCCTACGCCACCTCCACGTCGGTTGTCCTCTCTATCGCGTCTGGTATTAAAAAAGTTCAGATATCCTTTGATTGCACCCGTTTC
>JAQQPU010027574.1:0-10948 GCA_029168905.1 Artemia sp. Kazakhstan ARC1039 | reverse complement strand
GAAGTGTCACCTAAGGCAGAGGTCAGTAGATGCATTGCATGTACTTAACAACGAGAGAGCAGCAGTGATTGAGCTTGCTCCAAATTTGATAGCTTCCAATGACCCCATTTTAGTAAACTACCCTCCTTCGTTTTTTTTTCACAACCCCCAATTTTTTTTTAAATATATATATCAAAAGAATTGTCTTTTAATGCTGATTCTAAATATATAGTGTCTATTAAGTTTACCTTAACCCGTATAAAGTTAGGAATTTGAACGTTAATTATTGTAATATAAACTGTAATGTCCTGTGTAATTTTTTCCGTAATATTATTTCTATTTAGTTCCTGGACACAATCTACTTGTAGGCTAATTTGAATATAAGAGACTATTGGCTTCACTCTATTTGATTTCTACTATCAGACCGTGTTTTATCTGATATACACTCTATATGATATTCGACTAAACTGTACTGATTTATAATCAGACTAGACTTGAGGATGATTCGTCATTGAGTAAGCGTAAAAGCGGACCAGAGTTATCAATATTAGCTATCCCAAAAGGATGCATTGCCTTCTCTGTTTGTCCTAATGTGGGCTTATATTCTTTGTAAACAAGCATGAACACTGGCTTGTATTACATCTACATGGCTCAAAAGCAGCCATGGAATAAAATTCAAATTTGAACTTTCTTGTGACTCATTTCGCAGAGCTAATTCAGAATTTGAACTTTTCCTAACACCATTATTCAGATGAAGGTCATCTGTTTAGGTAAAGGAGACCCTTTTTAAGACCTATCCCCATGCCTCCATTTTCTGTGATTAACGGTTTCTTTCACCGAATTTCTCACCTTACGCAGAGTTCCCATCACAGATGGGTAACAACTCTTTTTTTTTGCTTCCTTCGGTGACTTTTGCTAAGCTTCCACATTTGTTTTCTTACTTATAAGGTTACTTTTCTCGTTTTTTTCCATCCCTTTCCTCAAGTACTTTAATTATATATTTATCTATCTTTATCTTCCCTTTGCTTGTGATGTTGTATAGCTAACCTAGTATTCGGGTTAGCTTTAACAAAGGTCTAATGCTTACTACGTCGTAAAATGCCATATTTTTGAAGCGTCTCTACTCCTAAAAACACTCGCAAATGGCAGCTTCTAACCTATGATTGTTCGGACCACAATTTGTGTGTTTCCTTTGCTAAATTGTAGCACTGTTATCCTTGAACAATAAGTCTATAGCCTCTACCTGTAGTAAGGCTGACATAGGACCCTATTTGCTACTATTATGTCTAAAATTCTTCTATTTATACCAGCGTTTCATCAGTCCAGTTAGATTTTTTTTTTTTTTACATATTATTTTTTTATTTTGTTCTTTCAATTCGCGGTACAAATACTTTATTATTTAGGTATATACGGCACTAATACACTGCAGTTATTACTAACACTAATAAAACTACTAACAATACACATACTTCTACTTGCTAAATACTGAATACTATATTTTTTTCATTTTACAATTCTTGATTGAGCCTTTTCTCCATTTTTTCTATTGTACCCAACTCTTTGGGGGGACACAAATCTATTTCTAATAGCCAAAGTTCAAGTAAAGCTTCTCGAAGTTTTGCTAATTCAAGCGCCGCTAAAAAAGATGTCAATTTGCTTACGCCTTCTGATAAAGCCATTTCGATTTTTTTTTTTATTATTTTGCAACCTTATTTAGTCTCCTCGACCCAGTTTTCTCGCAAAGCCACCTGTTGTTGTGAAGTGTTATTTGTGGTATTTGGCTGTTGTAGTCGTAGATGCCTTTATTCTCCCTTTATAGGGGAGATAAACTCTGGCCCTAAGGTAATTAATTTTTGGTAGCATGCCTTAGGCTATGACCGAACTAATGAGGCGTACCGACTGGGTATATTCGAGGGGCTAAAGGTAGATCGTAGAGAGGTTGTCTAAAACACAATAGTTTTATGTACTTTATACATAATAATTACAGATATAAATATGCTACTGGGACTGGCTGCCCCAAGTAGACCACAAGTCTCAAAAACTACAGTAATATATAATAAGATACAGACACTTACAATGATCCGACAAAATCTCAAGGTATTTCTAATGAGAAAATAAACGGGCAGAGGTTCACCCGGCAAGTCAAAAGGTCTGACTTCAGTCTCAAAAATCGGGGTATATGTATGAAAAACTAACCACGTCCTTCCGGTACATTGACGCATTTAGCCAGGAAATTGGTTAATGAGCAAGTTCCCTCCAAGCCCACACATTCCACGATTTGTATCTTTATCTTAAAAAGTGGTATTTTGAAACTTTGTTTTTGCGTCTTAATATATTTTTATTCGATTAATAATTAACTAAATTAGAAAGATTTACCACAAGTCCACCCAAAATTTTATAATAAAAATCATAGGCAGCGCAAAAGTGCTGCCTAAGTAAAGAGCGATGGGGGCATAATGTATAATTTATTATTTGTCTTTTCTGACCTAGGCACTGCGTAAAGAAGAAATTGTCGTAGAAACTTAGAAAAGGGTTTATTTGGTTGGAAATTGGAAGTTCTAGTACAAATTCTAAGAGTCAGAAGTGACTTTAGGGCCACCCGTCAACCCCTTCCCCCACCCCTCCCAGGAAAATCATTTCCCCAAAACATACTACGCGCAAACAGATTGCTAAGGATTTGATTGCTAACAAATTGATACAGGCCTATAAGTAATATTTTTGGAACTACTTACAGTATCAGGACGAAACTTTTAAGGCATCATGAGGGAGATGTTTAAACTGACCAAAAGGCAACATGTACCTGCTACTGCTGTTACTACTACTACTAATACAACACTACTACTGCTACTGCTTCTCCTTCTACCACTGCTACTACTATGATACTAGTACTATTAAGGCTAAGTTTATGAAAGTGAGTAGTATAGAGAATGTATGTTCTGAACCATCTAGATCGCCCATCAATTTCCATCATTTTCAGTCTATTTTACATCATTTTAACATCAAATGTTTCTCATTTTGAACCGTTTCTATCACTACATTCAAAATGAAAACAGGTCCTTGGCAATCAAATTTGGTCCCATTTTTATACTTTTCACAATATGAACACGGGTTTCTGCCTCTTCAAGATCACCCCATTAATTTACCACCTTTTCAATTGAATTCACACCATTTTAAATGAAAATTTCAGACATTTTTGCAATTTCGAATCTCGAGCTTTAAGATCAAAACAGGCCTTATGAAATAAGAATTTCTTACTATACTAATGATAAAATGTAATAATTCAATATAATCTAATCTTTAGTGGATAGTTCAATATCAATATCTAAATAATGTATATTTTCTTAATTTTTTCTTTCAACAACCTTTAAAATCATAGCTATATCTGATTTTTTAAATTTCTTTTCAAGATCAGCTGCTTTAGAATCAAAACTTTTAGGTGCAAATAGGTCAACCATTTCACCTTTAAAATCAATAATAATAACGAGTTTATTTCCATATTTAGTTTCTACACATTTCATTCCTATGGTTGTGTATTCAACTCCTAGATCCAAGTCTTCTTTCTTAATAGTTCGATTGTATTTATTTTCCATTTTCATTTTGCTTTAAAGTCTCTCCATTTATTAGTTGATAATTTTATTAAACAAAATTCCAAACCAAAAATAATTTATATATCATTATTCCATTAGTTTATAACTCTAGACAAGTCTCTGTGGTCCAAATGGTTAAGGCACTGACAAGTACAGTAGCCGGCAATTTTCTTAAGAATGTTGCGATACATATAAGAAAAAATAAAATATTCAGTAATCAAAGGACAAATCATTAAACTAAAAGGAGCCCATATCCTTTCTAAAGGATTTTGGAAGTCAAGTAGAAGGAGTTTTTATTCTACAATGTGTTATACGTGACGTATGGTTCGTGAGGATTTCCAAAAATCTTCTGCAGAGTTTTCAAACCTTTAGTGAATGACGCGTTATTTGTCTACATGGTATATGAGTAACATATCGCGTGTATAGCTATAGGAAAAAGATGATTTTTATTTTTAAAATTTAGGAGAATTGAAGAAAAAGTTGTTGTTTTTTTTTCGGGGGGGGGGGGAGTTACCTGAAGGATTTTTTTTTCGAGAGGGTGATACCAAAAGAATGAAGAAGAAAAGGTCTAATTCCCGTGGATTATGTCTAACAGTGTGAAATAAGGGTTCTTCGCCTGAATTTTTAATACCAATTTATTACATGGAAAGTAAGAAGGTTCTCTATTTAAAATTACACTTTTACAGAATTTGTGCAATATTTATAACCATTTAATTTCACTTGTTTCAAATATTTTCTCGAGGAAAAAACTGTAAGGTTTTCTGTAATTCATTTTCTCTTTTAATTGTTTCATCATTGAAACTATTAAAATAAATCACCCGATTTATTCATAGCCAGTAATTCTAAACAGAATGAATAAGCAGTTTTATACTCAGCCTTTCTTTCTGTTATTCTTAGGTATTTTTCAATTATTTCAATCATAAATATCCCAATACTTAAAGAAGCAAGGGGTAACATACCAAAGTCAGAAAAACCTGAAGCACTAAGTATAAATTTAGATACTAAGAAAACATTACTAACATTCCCATAATATTTAAAACTTTTCTAGTTCTTCCATTTATATTTAAAAATAAACTTAAAATAAAATTCTATGGATCCATTCCCTTAAATCTTCTTTTTATATAAGCAACACACAAATGACCACAATTCAAATCGTTAAAATTATGGACTTGAGTAGAATGATAATCAATTTGTTTATTTGAAGTCTTTAAGTAGTTAACGATTTCATTTCCAGGTTGGATTCCAAAAGAATCATAAAATTCTACAAGTGAGTACTTGGGATCATTGAAATAACAAGTCCATTGCGTCCCAGGCGATTCCATGCAGTCATATTTGATTACACCACATTCTTTTTCCTTTATTTTACTTAGTAAGTTATCTCGAGGAAAAACACCTTGAAAATGAGGATGTGATCTAATTCATTCAATATATCAATATTTGTCAGCGGTATCATGTGATTTTTTATTGTTTCTGACGTTCCCCATTTGTTGGAAGCGAGCATTTTTGAACTGTAAAATCTCAGCTTCAACAGCTTTATCTGGGCCTTCCACGCTGTTTAGGTACTTTAATCACTTCTACTTGTATTTTCTTGGGTCTACCAAGTTTTTTGGGGGCTTCAACAACCACTTCCGATCAAGATACAACAATTTTGTGTGTACCGGGTAATTTTAAGCCTCGACCTTTCGGTAAAGTCTCTGGTAATGTTAAACCTTCACCTTTAGCGTTTGAAGAATCAGTAACTTTATCAACAATTTTCTTTCCAGCATATGTACCCAATGCCACTGCACCACTTGTTAGAGCAGCCTTACCTATTACAGCTGCAAATTTCATTAAAAATGGAAGCAAGCCACCATTTTGAATCAGTTGATGATATGATATATTTATATAGAAATCTTTGTTTTTTATTTTTCCTTGTTCAATTTGTTTTCTTTTAAGCAATAGTTTAACAGGCTCTTTACCAACAATAATATTTTCTATTTGTACACGGCAATTTTCTGTTTTCTTAAAAAATCTGTTTATTTTAACTTTTTGAGGAGGAGATAAACGAATTGTATATTCAATAAAGTCAGCTTTTTCATTGATTTAAAATTTATCGAGAAGAGATAAGAACGGTAATCTTGGATGATTTGAAGTAGTTGTTTATAGGATAAATCAATATCACATCCTTTTTATTAATTTTTACATTTTTTTAATCTTAGTTACCTGTCTTTTATGAAATAATAGTTTAACAGGTTCTCGTTCATTCACTTTTGTATGGGTTACTCGCAATTTACATTTTTGTTTTGCATCGAAACATGTTTTGATTTTTGTTTTTGAAATTCCGATAAAAAGAATGTAATCTTCCATTCATTAGAGAATTATTTTTATACATTAATTCCAAGGTAAAGATTTTCGTAATACTCCTTTCAAAAAACTTCATAGGCTTTATTTTTACTTCAACTTTCCTTTCATTCTCTTTTTAAATGCTTCATCAGGATCTTTTTCAAGTATATTTATTATAACATTTTCAAAATTGTCTAAACAATCAGATAATTGTATAAGACCCTTCGAGTGTACCAATAACGTTGAAAGACTAACTGCATCTGCACCATTTTTTGGGTTTGCAATGTTTCTCATTCTTCTATTTTCTGCATTAATATCTTCCTTTGTTACTTTTAAGGTATGTTTACTATTTGTTCTTTGTCATCAACTCTAGTCAATATATTGTCAGGTGATTGATACATTTAAGTTATGCTATTAACATCATCACTTAAATACTGATTTGTAAGAATTTGTTGATTAACAACTTCACCCTTGAGAGCGTTTAAAATAATTTTCACATTTTGTAAATTCATAGCATCCTTCTCTGATTTTGGATCACCTAGATTAGTTAATCGTTTTAATTGTACATCAAGATTACCATCCTCATCCAGTAATCTGCTTTCGTTACTAGTATACTTCCGATATTTACTTCCTAAGCTTCCCATCTTATTCATTTAGTATACGTAAATTTTATTAAGCGTGTATCTAAGTTCTATCTGTACCTGAGAGATTAATCATTTTTTTTTCAAATCAATTGGTAAAAATCCATGATTCTTGTTTACTTGGTTGAAGTAGTTGATAATTTATTTCTTTTTTTTTAAGTGAGATGCATGGTTTTGTCTGATTTATCAATTTCTTTTGGATGTATCAATTTTATCAAACACTTGAAAAATGCAAAATAGTTACAGTTTAATCGTTTAATTTTAGGCGTATCAAAATAGCTTTGAGAAATATCGATTATTGATGTATTTCGTTTTCAACCTCTCATGAATAAATCTTCAATTTTTTTTTCTGAGCTTTTTCTGTTACAAAATCATCAAAGATAACTAAATTTTGACACTTGATATCTAGGTCATCTACATCAATGATATCGCTTTTATCATTACTCGCAACCAAAAGATCCATACCAATTTTTCTTCCAAGACGTTCATATTAAACACCAAATCTTTATATTTATCTTCTTCAAGATCTTTAGAATACAGATATATGTTTTGAAAGTATAAGAAATCATTAATGAAGTTCAAGAGTAAATTGGTTTTACCACATCCATAGTTTCCACAAATCAATAGTCGAAACGGCCATTAAGGTGCGAGCAGATGTTTATCAGAGGCAAAGCTATAAAGTTGCCTATAGTAAAGGCCATACGGCTCAAATGGTTTTATTATTATTATTATTTTTCCCAGAGGCACTTCATATGGAAGGTATCGTCGTAGAAACTTCAAAGGGGGCTCATTCAATTAGAAATTGAGAGTTCTGGTACCCTTTTGAAGGGGCAAAAGTGATTGGAAGGCAACTAACACCCCTTCCACGCCCACCAGTTTCCCAAACACATCCAATGAAAATTTTGAGATAGCCATTTTGTTCAGCGTATTTGATTTCCAGATTGAAATTATGTTTTTGAGGAGGTTACTCCCCTACAGCCCTCCGGGCAAGGGTTGTAAGTTATGCCCTGGGGGCACATAAGTTTTTATAGAAAGCTTTGTCGTAGAAACTTCAAAAAGGACTCATTCGATTGGAAATTCAAAGGACTAGTGCCCATTTTAATAATCGAAAAATAATGGAGGGTAACTAACCCCCTCTCACGCCCATCTTTTCCCCAAACACATCCAATCAAAATTTTGAGATAGCCATTTGTTCAACGTAGTTGAAAATTCATGAAATTAGGTCTTTGAGGATAAAAACACCGCCACAGCCCTCAGGACAAGGTTGTAAGTTATGCCCTGGGGGCATATCAGGTTTTTATAGAAAGCGTTGTCGCAGAAATTTCAGAAACGGCTCATTCGATTGGAAATTAAAATGGCTGGTTCCCTTTTTAATAGTCGAACGTGATTGGAAGGCAACTAACACCCCTTCCACGCCCACCATTTCCCCAAACACATCCAATCAAAGTTTTGATATAGCCATTTTCTTCAACGTAGTTGAAAGTTCTGGAAATTATATTTTTGAGCAGGACACCCCCCCCCACAGTCTTCAGGGCAGGGGTTATAAGCTCTGCCTTGAGGGTAAATATGATTCTTATGGAAGGAATGCTCGTATAAACTTCAGAGAGGGCTCATTTGATTGGAAATTGAAAGTTCTAGTTCAATTTTTACCTTCAAAAGATATTCGAGGGTAGCCAGCTTCCGCCCCAAACCCTTTATTCCCAAATGTATCCGATAAAAATTTTGAGATAGCTAGTTTGTTAAAAATAGTTCAAAGATCATATAACAAAAATTCCATTGTCGACACAACCCCTCAGGGCCCGGGGGCAGGTGTTGTAAGTTGTGCCCTGGGGGCATATATGTGTATTATGGAAGGGATGCATGTATTAACTTCAAATAGGGCTAATTTGATTGGAAATTGAAAGTTCTAGTTCACTTTTTAAGAGTCAAAAGAGATTGGAGGGCACCTAGCCCCCCTCCACGCCCTTTTCCCGTTAAACCCATCCGATAAGAACTTTGAGATAGCCTTTTTTAAAAAATGGTTCAAAGACCATATAACGAAAACTCCGGGGTCACCCAGCCCCCAGGGCTCGAGGGCAGGCCTTGTAAGTTATACCCTGGGGGAATATATGGTTGTTATTGAAGGGATGCTCGTAAAAAGTTCTGAGAGGGCTCATTTAATTGTAAATTGTAAGTTCTAGTTCAGTTTTTTAGAGTCAAAAGGGATTGGAGGGCAACTATCCCCCCTTTCACGCCCTTTTTTCCCCAAATGCATCCAATAAAAATTCTGAGATAGCCAATAAGTTAAAAATTGCTAAAAAGTCAAATAACAAAAACTCAGATGTCGTCAAAACTCCCCAGGGCCTAGGGGCAGGCGTTGTAAGTTATGCCCTGGGGCATATATGGTTCTTATGAAAGGGATGCTCGTATGAACTTCAGAAAGAGCTCATTTGATTGGAAATAGAAAGTTCAAGCTCACTTTTTATCGTCAAAAGAGACCCGAGGGCAGCTAGCCCCCCCCCCCACGCCTTCTTTTTCCTAACCCATCTGATGAAAATTTTGAGATAGAAATTTTGTAAAAAATAGTTCATAGGTCGGATAAGAAAAAATCCGGTGTCAATACAACCCCCCAGGGCCCAGGGGAAGGTGTTCTATGGTAGGCCCTAAGGGCATGTATAGTTCTTATGAAAGGGATGCTCGTATAAACTTTAGAGAGGGCTCATTTGATTGGAAGTTGAACGTTTTACTTCACTTTTTAAGAGTCAAGAGGGTTAAAGGCAACTAGCCCCCCCCCCGCTCTTTTTTCCCAAACCCATCGATAGCCAGCTATCTCAGTTACAGTTCAACAACTGTAACTATTCTGTATAATTGTATATAGGAATTTCGTGGGGATGTTAAGACACATCAAAATACACTAATTAGAACTAGATATAGAATTGGCTATACAAATACTCCAAGAAATTCTCTCAAACTGAAAATAATTAAAATAATTAAAATTACTGCCATACTTAAAATAAGGTTAAAAAACATACTCTGCGATATATGCAAAACTGCTTTGGCAAACAAAATCCGATTAAGGTCAAATCCAAACAGTCCTGATATCTCTGAGTAAGCAAATCAAATGGTCTAACAACCCTTATTGAAGCTATTTTTTCAATCGATTCATTGTTGTGTCAATCGCTGTCCATAAGTTATGCAAGCTGTCCATTGTTCATATATAAGATTTTTATCAAAGAGGTAATCGTATAGACTTTGAAAAAGCCTCATTCGATTTAAATCGAAAGTTCTAGCTCCGTTTTTTGAAGTCAAGAATAATCGGACTGTAAGCATCCCCCCCCCATGCCATAAAAACTAGAATTTTTTTGCAACAAAAAACGAACAAAAATTAATTAAACGAACTTTCCGAAAAATAAGTTTTTAAAAGAAAAGTAAAGGCCATTTTAAACTTAAGCTCAACAGATAAAAGTCATAGGCAGCGCAATAGCGCTGCCTAAGTAAATAACGATATGAGTAGGAGGGACCCAATGACTCGTGACGGGACCGTGTGCTGCCATCTATAATCGAGTCTAACGAGACTTAACCAAATAGACATGGTTATTGATCCACGAAGGGGGGGCAGATTTCTGAGAAATTGATTACATAATCGACTAGGACAAGACAGGAACTAGATTTCTTTGAAATTGATTGATCTACGAAGGGGAGGTAGATTTCTGAGAAATTGATTTGCATAATCGGCGGGGAATTCTATCATGAGGGGATTTCATTTTTAAATATGGTTTCTCAGGTCTTTAGGTCTGAGAAATAAATTAATATTTTTTCGTTGAAATGTAAGGTAGTGGATTATTTGAGTAGTGTTTCGTCGTGTTGTACCATGTCACTGTTACATTCTGAAGCTGTTTCAAAGTTCATTTTGGATTTTTTATCATTGAAATGCCAGAGTTGGAATATTTCAGTAGTGTTTTGTCGCTGTTTACCTTGTTACTGTTACATTCTCTTGATGTTTCAAAGTTCATTTTGGATTACATTCGTTGAAATGTAAAAGTTGGCATATTTCAGTAGTGTTTTGTCGTGGTTTACCTTGTCACTGTTACATTCTCTTGATGTTTCACAGTTCATTTTGGATTTCATTCATTGAAATGTAAGAGTAAGCATATTTCAGTACTGCTTTCTCGTGGTTTACCTTGTCACTGTTACATTCTGAAGATGTTTCAAAGTTCATTTTTGATTTTTTTCATTGAAATGTAAGAGTTGGCATATTTCAGTACTGTTTTCTCATGGTTTACCTTGTCACTGTTACATTCTCTTGATGCTTCAAAGTTTATTTTGGAATTTTTTCGTTGAAAAGTAAGTTGGATTATTTCAGTAGTGTTTTGTAGTGGTTTACCTTGTCATTGTTACATTCTCTTGATGTTTCAAAGTTCATTTTGGATTTTTGTCGTT
>JAQQPU010027573.1:0-10948 GCA_029168905.1 Artemia sp. Kazakhstan ARC1039 | reverse complement strand
TTTTTCACGTTTTTCATAGTGGGCAGATGCCTCAAAGGGTAATCTTTGTAATCTCACAAAAATCTTTGTACTATAAAAGTGAATGTTGCAAAGTAGATCTGCAGCTTAAATGAAGTACAAGAAAAGTACTCTGGTAAATTTTTTGCAGTTCATATTATTTACTTACAAATAAAGTGAACATACTACTCAATGCCTTTTTTTATGCTCTTTATGAATATAATAATTGCTTCTATCAGAAATTCAAATTTACCCACCTACACCCCCCTAATGTGCAAATATATACCCAGAATTCTCAACATCAAAGTTTTGAATTGCAAAATTCAGCACTATTTTTGTTGATAGCATTTGAAAAACTTGAAACGGTAGGGAAACGTTATATATTTGCATTGCCTAATAAATGAGGTTTGAATTGTTATAAAAGTATTTTTGGAATATGTTACTGTTGAACAACTTATTTATAAACTAGTTATATGTTTCTAACAACTTTTCAATTACTTAACCAGTGTGATAACTTCTTTGTGTGGTTACAATTCAGGGTATAAATTGCACAATAGGGGGGGGGGTGTGGTGGGTAATTTTGAATTTCTGACAGAAGTGATTATCATATTTGTAAATAGCATTAAAAAGGCATTGAGTGGTATGTTCACTTCATTCATAAGTCAATAATATGAACTGCAATACTTTACCAGTACTTCCAGCTTCACAACTTTCCTCAATCCTAATTTATAAGGTTTCAAAGATCTGCCAAAACATTTCTTAAATTTAGAAACAAAACATTCATATGGCTTAAAATTTTACTCAAATAAAAGGAATTATATTTTCAGAACTAAAACCGGAGAAAAAGAAACTGAAAATTAAGGTATATTATTGTTTTGTCTAAATTCTAATAGGTAGCCCATAGGCTTTTTAAGTAGGCAGATTTCTAAGACATAAAAATCAGAAGAGGGTTAAGATAGTGGCTTGACAATACCTTCCCAGACTATGATTTTGACCCTGGATTCATTATCGGGGCTGTTGTTTTGGGAGGGGGCAGCTGCCCCTACTCCCCAATAATTTGAAGAAAATAATTATTATATAGCCTATTGACTGTACAGATACAGACCCCTCTTGCCCCTTCCCCCCCCTATAAAAATGCTGGAGGTGTGCCTCTCTTCATTTCTGAAAGTTTTATCTTCCAAAGCTAACCCCTTTCTAAGATAGCAAAAAATAGCTTGGCTAGTACCCAAGTACTTGAAAAATTCACCTAAAAAATGGTATTTTTTCGGCTTTAAATCTGCAAGCTAAAAGATGAATATACAATCAATGCACCTTTTGATGCTGAATAGACCAATTGCTACCTAAATTAACCTAGTCCCCCCTAATCAGGTCAGACAGCTTAGGCCACTGGTTCTCAAACTATGGTACACATACTCTTTGGGAGTATGCAACAATTTTGAGGGGGAACACAGCCAGCCAACAAAAAATAAAACAACACTTTAACTTCAGAACTGGAAATTTAATTTATATTTTATCTATAGTTTACTTAAGTACAGGTAACTGAGAAGGGGTACCTAAAATGTATTGTGGGTAAAAAGAGGTAAATCTAACCACTGGCTTAGGCTAAAGCCCTAGGCTTGTCAATACACAGCACTTTCTCCAGCTGATTTTTTTTCTTCTTCAAACTGGCATTATGGACCAATTTTGGCAACATTTCAAACTAATAAAGTCATCAAAATTTTGGTGAAATTGTAGACAAGCTATTTTTGTTACCTTGGAAAGGGGTTAGGTCAGGAGATCAAAACTTTCAGGGATGGATCTACAGACTAAAGTGTGTCCTGGGAAGTAATTTTGAAGTATCTAACTCTATTCCTTCTCCTCTAAAGGTCACTGAAACTCAGTAATCTTTGGTTTATAAAGTGAAACCTTACAAAATAGGTTTTATACTAAAATGAAGTACAAGAAAAGCAGGTGAATTTTTTGCAGTTCATATTATTGGCTTACAAATAAAGTGAGCATACCACTCAGTGTCTTTTTTTATGCTCTTTACAAATACAAGCTTCTATCAAAAATTCACATTTACCCACCTTCACAATGTGCAAATATATACCCTGAATTGTAACCACACAAAAAAGTTATCAACACTAGCTAAGTTATTGAAAAGTAGTTAAAAACATGTAATTAGTTTATAAATAAGTTGTTCAAAAATAAAATCTTCTAAAAATACTTATTTATAACAATTCAAACCTCATTTATTAGGTAACTCAAATATAAAATGTTTTCCTACCATTTCAAGTTTTTCAAATGCTGTCAACAAAAATAGTGCTGAATTTTGCAATTCAAAACTTTGCTGTTGACAATTCATGGTATATTACAATTCAGGGTATATATTTGCACATTAGGGGGATGGGAGTGGTTAAATTTGAATTTCCCATAGAAGCAATTATTATATATGTAAAGAGCATGAAAAAGACATCAAGTGGTATGTCCACTTTATCTCTAAGTCAATAATATGAAGTGTGAAAAATTTACCAAAAAGTGTTTTCAGCTTTGCTTAATCTCAAATTATTAGATTTCAAAGATCAGTAAACACATTCCTGAATTTTGAAAAAACCTAATGATATGGCTTAATATTTGACTTGAATAACAGTAATTGCATTTTAATAACTAGGCCTAAAACCAGAGAAAAAGAAACTTAAAACTGAAAATTAAGGTATAGGCCCTAATGTAGCTGTGTCAAAACTCCAATAGGTAGGCTATAGACACATCAAGTAGGCAATTTTCTAAGGCTTAGAAATCAGAAAAGGGTTGACATAACAGCTTGGCAATATCTCCCAGGAGTATATTTTTGGCTCTAGCTTCATTACTAAAAGTTTCATTTTCCTAACCTAACCTCTTTCCAATATAGCTGAAAGGGTAAATTTTTACCAAATCATATTATTGAGTTAGGAAAAAAGTGAATACACCATTTGATGCCTTTTATATGCTGATTAAAAATATAATAGGCTAATCATTTCAATCAGAAATGAATTTCAGCCCTCCCCCCCCTAACCTAACCCCACCCCCATATGTGCAAATATATATCCTGAATTGAAATATATAGGGGGGGGGGGCTAAAATTCATTTCTGATAGAAGTGATTGTTATATTTGTAATCAGCATATAAAAGGCATCAAATGGTAGCCTACATTCACTTTATTTGAAACTCAATAATATGATTAGACAAAAATTTACCACTGAAAGTAGCTTGTCTAGAATGTTTCCAAAGTTTTCTTTTATATAGCCTAGGGCTGTACTTGACCCTAGGCTATTGCTGGGATATAATTGCAAGAGTAAGCAGAAATTATAGGCTAGGCCTAGGAATCAGCACTAAAAGATTCATCAGGTGGTACATTTACCTGTTGCTGGAAAACAGGTTAATAAAACTAGAAATTAGTACTCTTATATTTATTCCTTATTGTCATTTTTTAACCTTTAGCCTATCCTTAGCATGGCAGCAGCTTAGACCTACACTATATTTAATCTGAAATTTAACAGATAATCATCACAGAACTTCGATGTTAATTACAATTTTATACATACCAAATTTATCTTTTTCGTTAACATCTTCTTTTTTAATCAACGAGGATAAGAGTTTTACATCATTCTCAAACACAGCTCTATGAAGCTTAGGCATATTTGATCAAAATTCAAATGTTTGCCTTTAACAGCCATCTATGAGAAATATTCATAATCTAGCGCTACTTTTCATATCGTGGCTCGCATATATGGCTGACGGGAATAGCTACATTAAATTATTTCAAAACGCATTAAATATACTATATTAATCTAAAATCCATATATGATGTTCGTTATAATACACCTTTTCAAAATATTATATGGTGACAGCTAATCTTAAAATAGCAATCTTCGACTTTTTTTTTTTTAACGGCACAAAAATAAGCCAAACAAACCAGAAAGCATGTAATCAGTCTTGCTTAAAACAAAAAGAAATGGCGACGAATTAACGAATAGAATCTAAGACAAATAGCACTTAAAATGGATCACCACCTTAATCTGAAATGAACAAAAACACCACAAATAAAAACAGGTCTGCCGCCTCTCCAGACCTTACAAAAGTTGGTGTCATTTGTGCTTCACTCAAAACAATATGCATTTTTAACAGTAAACATTAATCAAACTCACAGTAAAGAAAAATAACAGTCTCTTAAATTAGAAATATCAATGACTTTAAATTTCACTTTATTACATTAAATGGGTTATTTTTTTCAATCTTATTCCTTTTGGCTGGATTTCATTAAAGAACACAGCAAAATTGATGCTTAAATGGGAGTTTTAAAATTTCACTAGGTAATCTTTAATATAATCAATTTAGTTTTTTGAAGTGATATTTCGAGCTGGTGAGTCAACAAAAGATTACCTTAATTACGTTAATTCGACTTCGGAGTGATATTAAGTCCCATGTTGGATCAGTTCGGTTCTGATTTTGAGATGGCAGTTAAAAGACTTTGCACAAAATATAAACAAACGGGGTTATGACTGTGTCTACAGCCCAGTGACACACCTTCCGACTATGACCCGTCAATTCAATTTAAACATTTAAACGCAATTTATTTAAAGGAAAAAAATTATATACAAAAAGTTATTTTATATTAGATTAACAGAACTCGATTGATAGTCGGAAATAAAACGATTTACAAAAATAGAATTCCAAGAATCCCAAAGTAGATTAGAAGCCATGGATGGGATTGTTCCAAGGACCTTCAAATTCCTATTTTTTCTACTTTCAATATGAAACCAGGCTGGTTATATTAATATGAGGTTAGAATTGCTAGCTCTGCCAACACCTCAGCTAAACGGTATGAAAGTTTCATACCATTTAGCTGAGGTATTGGAAGAGCTAGCGATTCTAACCTCTTATCAATACAACCAGCCAGATCGTTTCCATATAAGGATGCTTAAGGTTATCGTAGTTAAATGGCTAGATAGGGTTTTATAAAGGGGGCAAAATTTAGAGATTTTTCGCCCATTACAAAAAAAAACTCATTCATCAAAAGCATTTTGAGTTTTATGATCATTGATCATCAGCGCTGAAAAATATGTTTTCTGTCCCAAAGCTCCTTTTGGTCCGGGCTATTAGTTTCCTGACCTCTGAGGTTCGAACCGATCAAGCAGAAAAGTTTTACCCTGGCTTGTACGTCTTTCACATTCTTGTCTGCTGCAGTTCGAAAAAGGTATAAAAAGACAACTTTACGACTAAAGCCTGTCTGTGAAAATTAACAATTTATAGAATTAGGGCTCTTGTCCCTAGGACTCAAAGGGTCATGTGTGGCTTCTGGACGTATATTTATTTGATCTTTCAACTATTCTGACTGAAATGGCTGTTTTGAAATTTTAATTCCATACCGCCTGGGCTTCACGGTGGCGCATGGAAAATTAAGGGTTTTCAGGGCCACAGATCCAATTTGTACTTCCAATCATATATTTTTTAAAAAAAGATTAAAAATACATATCTGAATTCTACCAAGGTACTGGTTTTAACAATATGTCATATATCCACATTTTTAAATAGTGTGTGAACATGAATAATGGGCCAATGTTATTCGAAGTTCTGTCCATGAAAAACAAAACACTCTTTTCAACACTGAATCCATAACTGGGTGTATTCTGGAAAGCCATTCGGACAGGCAGGAACACTCGTGAAAATGGCTGACAAGCGAAATTTCTTTCTGTTCATCTCTTAAAAAGTCTGAGAACGGATTTTACACTCACAGATATGATCTACAAATTACCGATTAAAATGCTGCACATTAGCCCCTACGAGGCACTAAATTCTTCGTTAAGCTCGGGTTATTCAGCGATTTGATCGAAAAAAGATTGCCACGTTATTGTACTATTAGAGCTAGGCTGTCGGCTCATCAAGTGCCAATACCACTTGAACGAAGTCTTTAGAATTACATAGCCACACACCAACTTCAAACTAGCCTCAGTTTTTTAGCAATTTGAAACAGCCTTTGTTTTCATATCGTTTGAAATCCGTGGTACGTGACAGACACAGAAAACATAGCTTCTCTCTAGCGTCCGTACACGCTAACTTAAATATTAGTATAAGTTGCAGCTCGACACTACCTGTCTTAATAGACCAGGCTATGGGAAAACTACATTAAGCGACTGTATTGTCATCATTTACTGCTGAATTAACGCATTTACTGTACTATTCGATGATGTCTCGTAATCCAGACTCTAATACAGAAATAATAGCCATTTGAAGTGAACACATGTGATTTGAAGTTAAATGGAAAAACTAATGCTTGTCTGAATAAAGGTTATTTTTTCCAAATCTCCAGATTATAATATTAGTGATGATAGCCTAGACCTCAAAGCTGCCTTTTTATTTCTTTAACAAAAAACAATCGCACAGTTGTCAACACATATATTAGGATGACTTGTTGAAAGCTTCAAGTTTCATTGAAACGAGATATTACGGGGTATTCTTTTTCACGGTGGGGATTTTGGGCAAAGGGGTTTGGAAGGATTGAATTCGTTATATTGTGGAGAAAAAGCTGAAACTTAGTGCCACTTTATGTGGCACTGCCACAATATATCGGAGAAATATTTGATTTGATATAACTATTATTGCAATTTTGAATTTACATGCTTATTGGGAATAGACAAAGGGCTAGGCAATAGGTCATATCGTATATAGCAACCAGGCAAGGACAGGGACCAGAGGCACAGATTAGAGCATACCTCTGATAGACATCATACAATTCCATGCATAACAAAGTCCATTTATAGCTGGGTTAAGTTTAATCCAAATATTAAGATATGACGAAAAAAGTTTAATTTTGTATTACATAACAATAAAGCGCATTTTACATATAAGCTAGCTGACATATAGTTTAGTTCAGCTGCGTAGATACGAATCTATTTCAAAGGAATTGGGGGAAGGGGTCAAATTTAGGATGGGTGTTTTTTTTAATACCTTCAAAGCACCGAATTCTACAAAAATTTCAGAGACAGGCTCAAGAGGGCAAGCACACCTTTTGTACGTACCCCCTAGTATAGTCACAGTTGACTCGTTAGGGTAGACTTTGAGAAGACAGATGTTTGTCCAGTGATGTATTATTAATGTCTCGCTTGATAGTCATATAGAGTAAATGGTTGTAGAAGGCTGGGAGAAGATTCGTTTAATCCCACACTGAAAGTTATGTTGTCCCTAATAAGGACCAAAATCAATCAAATGGCTACCACACACCCCTTCAACGCCCTCAGTCCCAAACAGAATCGGATCGACACTCTAAGATAAGCATTTTATTCATAACGGTCAAAAAGTAAAATGCCTCAAGGCGCAAAATAATAAGAATAATCCCAGGGATAACTACCCGAAATACGGGAATGACCCAAAAAGAACAAATGCTTCATAAATCCATAATAGAAAAACGGTGTATATTACATCTTCTTGAAATTAAAGTTATACGAGGACATTTAAACTGCATGATTTATGCCCCCAAAGTGATATCCTTGAGCCGAAGCCCCTCTCCCTTTTTGAAGGATTTGAATTTGTATGAGTAAGGGCCCAAAGTGAACCTTTGGACCCTCTCCCACCACAATTGTTTTTAAAATATCTTTTTCATGTCACATTTTACTGAAATCACATCCATACACAGATTTCCAATCTGTACGACAGAAGGGTTTGAAGGAAATTAAAATTTTCACAAATTAATTTCACATACAATTGATTTACAGGGATTTCTAAACTAGCTGACACCAAGGATATCAATATTTAAAATTCGGAATCTTAAAAATTCTCCCGCTTTTTCCAACGTCACATATATATGCATATTGTACCTCTTTTGATTCATGAATGTTAATGAATGGCCGCGAGCGTTAGTGAATGGCCCCAAAATGGTTAGATGTTAATAATGAAAGCTTCTTAAGATAATCTAAACACAATATTCATGCATTTTAAAATTGTGTTTGATTTCTACCCACGTTACACTGACCTTTTCTTTTAGGAGTAGCCCAAGAAAAGAAACAAGAGGCTACGTCATGCAAAGTAAAGGAGAAAAGGAAAACAAATTATTTAACACGATAGACTGTTGGGGCTCTCTGCCCCTTTTCTTTCTTTTATCAGATATTTGATCTGTTTTCCTTTCATAATTACAGTTACCTATAGTAAAATTTCAAAAGATAGGCTAAATTCCCGTTGCTAAGTCAATGGTGTTGCAATAAGTAAACTTTCGGGCTAAAATCTATTTCTGTTTGTCTGGGCTTGACCATTGAAAAAGAATGGTATTCAAAAGTTTTTGATTTTTAAGCTCTCATTCATAGGATTTGCTAGGGTCGATCTAGGATCCACTCCTACACCAGGTTTCTTTGCGTAAATGTAACGATCTTTGTAGCTAGTTCGTCCATAGACTGCAAAGTCTACGTTATAGAGTTTAGAGTGCATGCTTTGATGGAGTTGACACTTCGAGGAATAAAAGTAAGTTATTTTCTCCAAATGTGTGAGATTATTTTCCCCCGAATCCCGGCACGGTAGGAAAAGAGGTTGCGAGACGTACCTTTAGTAATATATCGACAAAAAGGGCCCGTTTACCCTCCAAGGAGATACTTAGAGAGATATCAGTGGTCGCAAAGAGTGTAGCCCTTGAAAAAATAGTATACGTTTCACACGTATACTGGTTGCAATGCCACTGCCCGAAGAGACTGTAGGACCCTTTTAATCACTCGATAACGTTACTAGGTGCTAGCGACACCGACAACGGCACTGGTATGGCATTAGGGAACAAATAGTGAGGGCTCACGAGCATTCCACATGACATAGTGGTGCCAGTGGTGGTTATCTCATCGAGTATAGACCTAATATATAACTAAACTTGTGAATATCCAGTTATTTCTCTTCCTAAAATTTCCTAACTAGTTTTCGCCCCTGCAGAATAGCTTTCAGCCAAGGTAAAATTTTTGGCGAGAAAAAATTCTTGAGCCCGATACTTACTTTCAAATGAGTCTTTGCGAAGTCTCACAATTTGGTTTATAGTGAAAAAAGGGTACAAATAAAATCGCGAACAAGGAGAGGCTAAATCACTCTAAGTTATTTTACAAACAAGGTATTTTAGCCAAATCTAAGCACGACACATGAAAAATCAAACGATTCACAATTTGATTATCCTTGTCTATTTTTTTCTAAAAACGATTAGATTTTAGCACAGTTGTACCATTTGTCCCCAGGGGCATCCCGAGGGGGGGGGGTCCCCCAAGTTTTTTTGGCATTCGGTAAAATTTTGTCGAAGGCGAAAATTTCGGCCCAAAATTTAGCAAAATTCTTGATTTCTGCAGAAAATTCGGCATAAATCAGGTAGTGATTAAGTAAAATTTACGATGATCGCAGATCTTGGTGCCCAGACTTATCTTCCTATTCTTCCAAACTTTTTTCAACTGTGGAAATACACCCAGGACTTGGCTAGTCTGTTTTTAACATCTTCACTGCAACTACCATCTTTGCCAATAATAAAGCCTAGATAAGTAAATTTATCCACTTGATCGATCTTCTCGTTATCCAAAATCACCTCTTCACCTTCATTTATTCCTCGTCTAAGTGACTTGGTCTTCTTAATGTTAGTTTTCAAATCTATTCTTGCATCCTGGGCTCACAAAACATCCAAAAAATTATTCATTTTGCTAACATTTCCATCCAAGACTCTCAAATCATCGACATAATCTAACTCTAGGAGATTTTACCTTCACATTCGACCATAGCCTTTGCCATGTTCCTTGGGACGAAGTCCATCAAAATATCCCATAGGGGAGGTCGGGGTTGATCTGGACAGTCAAGTATGAACCCCTAGTGGCTTAGTAAATGTTTCTGAAAAATAAAGATAGCTGCACCATCTATTGCTAGTTTGGATTTAGATGCGCGCAACCGTTTGTTCCCTATTTTGGAAAAAATGTTTTTTAACGTTAATTTTTTTTTCCAAGGGTTTCTGTTTGGAACTTAATAGAGTGACCCAGGCTGCTGGATTTGCAATAGGATTTTTTTTTTGTAGGAAAAATATAACTCACACAGGAAGATATTAGAGCAAACGATTGGGTGCCATCTACTGAATATATTTTTCAATTACTTTATTGTTGCAAGAGGACTCATGGGCTTGGGCCAGACATGGTAACTGGGGGTTAGTTTGGAAATTTTCATGTCTGTCCAAATGAACCCTGTCTCTAAAAGGATGGCATTTAGGGCAGAAACACATATGAATCCTTGACAATAAGTATTTTGTACTCAGTATTAAGGAAATACATTTCGTATCCTGACAGAATATGGAATGTTGATGAGATACGGATCTTAAACGTCCTGCCTCAATCTCAAATTTTATCTCTGATGGTGGATAGAGGTTTCATGCACTACCTACGCCGAACATGATTCAAATAACAACAATAGTCTGCTTTTGCATTGCATCTTCTCCCTAGTCAACTACTAGGGCCGTATGTTAAGTGGTGGTCACCAGGAGCACTAGGTCTAGCTAAACAAAGCAGATGGGTCAATGGTAACAAGAAAACCATACATACGTACCACATGAAATATGCACTATTCTTCTACATCTGGATAACCGCAATTCCAAAAGTAAATTTTAACCTATGATGCGACAGAGCTTAGTTCACAGCATTTTCTAGAAACATTTAGCACATCAAATATTTTGTCTGCTTTTTGTACAACATGAACTTTCCCATTCTAAAGGGATATTTTCTCGGATCCATCTGTAGTAACAGACAGACCAGTAGTTATGGCAGTGTCGGATCAAGGAGGAGGGAGCAGCCCCATCCCCTGACGTAATGGCGGATTTGTGGTTGGGACCACTTGCTCTGGTTTGGGACGAATTTTTTTTTTTTGTAATTAGTTTTTAATAGTTGAGTTTTTAATTATTAAGACTGTTTCTTTTTGCAAACAAGTTTGAAACAAAGTTTCAGTTACTTTG
>JAQQPU010027572.1:0-10949 GCA_029168905.1 Artemia sp. Kazakhstan ARC1039 | reverse complement strand
TATGCCAGTAGTGTTCATGTATGCACCGTAGGACGTACAGCGGGAAGTACCGTAGGACGTACAGGGGACGTACAGCGTAGGACGTGCAATTTCTTTCTGATTCTCAAGGAAAAATTAGTTTTATTGGTATATCTAAAAGTTTTTTTTAGTCAGGAACACTCATTCTCGCTGTATTCTTTTCCAGATTATAATTTGGAGGCTAAAAACCGGACGTCACTTCACAGAGGGGGAATTGCATGTTTGATTTCAAAGTCATTGACATACCAAGTAAGAAAAGATATTGATGTTTGGATAGAGGGTAAGTTTGAAAGTTTTAGTATAGATTTAAATTTGGGTAGTAGTAAATTTTTGATTAGTATTGTGTATAAGCCACCGAGCGCAAGCTGGGAAGATTTTGAGCGTGGATTGATCAACTTACGCGTGCGGTGTCTCGGACAGGTTTAGATTTTATTTGTATGGGTGATTTTAACTTCTATCTGCAATCGCTGAATGGAGTGAATCTTGATTTTTTTTAATTTGATGGTTGCTAATGATCTTTTTCCCCTAGCTAATATTCCAACACGGGTTACGAGTCATTCAGCTACTCTCATTGACAATATTTTTGTTGGTTCGAAGTATCTGGACCGTAGTTATGCTGATGTGGTTCTGTACCCTTGTTCTGACCATTTTCCAGTTCTCGGAACGGGTCCGCATAAAAAGAAATGAAAGAAAAAAAGTGAAGACTCGATCGTTAAAAAGTGAACTTACAGAGGTTTGGTGATGAGTTAAGCAGCACTGATCTTAGCGAGATTTTGGAGATAAAAGATGACGCTTCTGGGGCATTTTATTGCATGATGGGGATCATACAGCCAATTTATGACAAGACTTGCCCAGTTAAATTTGTGAAACCGCATAAGGATCAACCCAGGAAGCCTTTGATAACTACAGAAATTCTTGAAGCGTCAGATTTAAGAAATTAAGTGTATGCAGATTGTTTAAATAGTAAGTGTGTCAAGAAATTGGAAGAGTTTAAAATAATACGCAACAAAGTGAACTCAATGAGAAGAAAAGCTAAAAAAGAATATTTTGCTAACCAACTGAGTTTAAATAAGGATAATGCGAGAGGAACTTGGAAGGTTATAAATGACCTATTGGGAAAGAGGAAAGAAGCTCCACCCAATTCGCTGCTGATTCAAGGAGAAGCAGTGAGTGATGAAACGATTATTACTAATAAATTTGCTGAGTTCTTTTCAAGTATTGGTCAAAATGTGTAGGCGGAAGGGTTAGTGAATTTTAATAATGATTCCTTGGAGGACGAATTTTTGGATGAAAGAGGAATTGGAAATGAAATTGAATTTCAACCGCGTACTGGAGATGAAATTCTGAAGGTTGTGAAAACAATCAAATCTAATTCAGCAGGGACAGATGGAATTAATTTGAAGGCTTTTAAATCAGTGATGTGTTATTTAATACCATGTCTCGTCCACATAATCAATCTTTCCCTGGAAACTGGGGTATTCCCCGATGCGCTTAAAAGGGCAAAAGTCATCCCTCTCCATAAAGGTGGGTCTAAACTAGATATCGAAAATTATAGACCTATATCAGTCCTTCCCCTGTTTTCAGAAATATTTGAAAAAATTGTGCATAAAAGGCTATATGATTACCTTACGAAAAAATGTTAAGTGAAACTCAGTTCGGCTTTAGGAAAGGTCACTCGACGTCGGACGCCGTGCATTCTCTCTGTGATATTGTAAATAGATGCTTTGAACGTGGTGAAATCCGTTTGACTGTTTTTATTGATTTTAGAAAGGCGTTTGATACAGTGGATTTTAAAATTTTACTCAAACGTCTACAGTCCCTTGGAGTTTGTGGTAATTATCTGAAATGGTTTGATAGTTTTTTAAGTGGAAGATCTATTCAAGTTGTTTTAAATTATGCATTTTCTTCTCCCTATCAAGTTAAGTGTGGTGTACCTCAGGGATCTGTCTTGGGACCACTTCTGTACCTTGTGTATGTTGATTCAATGCGTTTTTACTTACCGGAGTGTTTTATCACGACTTTCGCAGATGATACTGCTTTAACTATGTCTAGTCGAATGATTGATGATCTATTGTTGAATGTAAATAGGGTTTTAAAGTCATTTTATGTATTTACAAGTTTCAGCCTTTTGTCAGTGAATGTTAAAAAAACTAATTTTATGATTTTTAGGAGAGTTGGTAAGCCTCCGAGTGTTGATGGAGAGATATTTTTTAATGGTAAGCCTTTGTCACAGGTGCATGAGGTGCGTTATTTGGGCTTCCAGCTTGATTGTCATTTGTCTTGGAAGCACCATAGTGATCTTGTTGCATCTAAAGTTGCTAGGGGTCTGGAAATTTTGCGTCGTTTGAAGCATTTTTTACCATTATCGGTTCTTTTATTATTGTATCATAGTATTGTTGCGCCTTATATTTCTTATGGTTGTGTCATTTGGTCTAGCAATTTTTATGCAAATTTCAAAAGAGTGCAGATTTTACAAAATAAAACAGAACGTCTTCTTGGGAATTATATAGAAAATGTGAATGATACCGCGTCATGGTTTAAAAAATTAAGAGTGCTTAACATTGGTCAGATTCGCGATTACCAAGCTGCTATTTTTGCCTATAGATGTTGGAATGATGTATGTCCTCCAGTTTTTACAAATTTTTTTCGCGTAAATAGTTCACTCAACAGGTATGCGACTAGAGAGGCGGAAAATTTTACGGTTGAGTATCGAGACACCACACGTGCAGGTTTCGGAATTCGGTATTTGGCTACGGCTATTTGGAATGATATCCCAGTTGTCGTTCGGGAAGCTGAACACATTGGGTCGTTTAAAGTAAAAATAAAAAAAACATTTATTGGGAGAGGGGAAGTAATTTATTATTATTGTCATTATTAATGTCTTAGTTTTTTTTTCATAGTTTTTGGTATTATTGTTTAATTGAGAGAGTGTTCAGTTTTTTTTTTTTAAATGAAATTTGTAAAAGGTTGAGAATTAGAGGATTGCAGCCGTCTTTCATCAGGCTTTTTGAGCCTTCTTCGGGCGGTTGCTTGTATATAGTTTATTTTGTAATTAGTAGTAAATAAAGCAAGTCAAGTCAAGGTAGATTATTTGATTTTATTTTTGCTCATTTTTTGTTCAATGCAGTTCTTTACTTTTCTTTGAAAAACTTATTTTGTGGAAAAAGTTTTTAATTAAAAAAACTGATATTCATCCATCACTATTGAATTTGCCGATTTCAAGGTTTCAAGGGCTTAGGATGAATGACCGAAAATACGAGCCAAACCATAAAAGGGAGCATACAATTGGTAATCTAAAACGTCTCTCTTCTTTTTATAGCATTACACCTTCTGGAGAGCCGCTATTCAAGACCTTAATACGTTAAAATAAATATATTTGCAGAGATATGCCAGTAGTGTTCATGTATGCACCGTAGGACGTACAGCGGGAAGAACAACCTTACCACGAGCAGGTATCTAGTACTTCAAACGGTACATTCCTTACCAGAGAGGTTTCCGTGTCAACAACCATTTCCTGGACCAATCAGAGACAAGGAATATGGACGGTACTTAATATACATTGCAGTTTCAACGGTGCATGCCTTACCACGGACAGGTATCTAGTACTACAGACGGTACATGCCTTATCAGACAGGTTTCTGTGTCAACACTCATTTTCTGGACCAATCAGAGAGAACGAATACGGGTGGTACTTAATATACAGTGCAGTTTCAACGGTACATGCCTTACCATGGGCAGGTATCTAGTACTACAGACGGTACATGCCTTACCAGACAGGTTTCTATGGGTCAATACCCATAATTGAAGACCTTGGTATAACGTGTTCAAAGGTTTATTGAACTTTCTGTAAAAAAAATACTGGTTTCAGCCGTAGGGTAAGATAATCATGTCTTTTCGTACAAAGAATGTTTTTTACTAAAGATACAGCCAAGCCGAGCATGTTTCTGAGTCAAAACTTGTCAAACACTAATAACCTCTAGCCTGAAGATATCTTGTATCTTGTACAGAATTGATTGCATTATTAGCGATATCTAATAATGATAAAAAGTTGTTTCATTTGCGTAAACTAACTCAATTTGCGAAAAATGTATTCCATTGTCACAACTCTACTCTGAATGATCTTAATTGGTGATTGAATAGTAGGGGTGAAACAGAGATCGATAACATTTTTAATTGGATGGTATGAAGGTGGTAAAAAGAGTTAAATTGTTTACCAGTTAAGGTAAGCCCAATGGGGGTGCTAAGTCTTACGCAATTAAATATAAATTTGGAATAACATCATTGGTGTCAATCTACAGAACCGATTATTTTAATTGGATTGTATGAAAGTAGTAAAAAAGGTTAAACTGCTTGCCAGTTCAGGTAAGCCCGAAGGGGGTGGTAACTCTTAGGTAATTATCATAAAATTGGAATAACATCGTTGGCATCAATCTATGAAAATGGTTAACGATGGCAAGGTGATTATGGGACTTGACTTAGTTTTACTGCTTGGCTCTGTTCTGTAAATACACAAATACCATTTGAACAGTGTTGTCAATATAAAATATGGTTTAGCATTGGGGTGTGCTAAAAAGTTGAAACTAATAGAGTCACAGGCTCCAAGAGGACCTTATGCCTTGACCTAGATTTACTCCTCGGCTGTGTTCTGTATAACACAAAAGTACGATTTGAGTAATGTTATCAATATAAAATATGCTCTAACATTGTAGCATACTGAGAAGTTGAAACTAGTAAATATGTAGATGCCAAGAAAAGAATTTTAATAGAGATATTCAGTACAATCCTTAGAAATCAACTATTGAGATGATTATGGGTTTGAACCATCAAGGACCGTAACCATTAATGACCCTAACAACCAAGGACCTAAACCTCCAAGTGCCCCCTACCCCCAACCTCCAATGGGACCCCTCCTTCAACTTTTTGGCCCCTCCCCCTTTTTTATACTTTTTTTGAAGTTTTTTAACTTTTTTATGTTTTTAAACATGTTAATTTTTTTCAACTTCTTTTTACATGTCTTGGAATAACATGAAACATACTTAAAACATAAAAAATTCAAATTTAATATTTTCCGAATTCAAAATGAGAATGATACAGATGTTTTAGTCGTGACTTTTACTATTAGAAAAATAATGTTTGTAGTGGCACTTTTTTTTGGACTGAATTTTTTTGCAATTTTTTGGACTGAACTTTTTTTACGTATCTTAAAATAACATGAATATGCTTGCGGCTCTACCAATCATACTCTATGCTTGCTCATAGACACGACGCGGCTTTCCCACTGGTATTCTATGGCGGGCTATCGACACTACCTAGTTTATTCCATGTATTAAATCAAAGATAATTTCTTAAACCGCATTGGCCTGACATCACATAAAGAAAGAAAAACGAGCACAAATGGGGTTCTTATAGGCCAAATGAAGATTCTTTCTTTATGTATTAAATCAGCAATTTTTACGCAGTAGAAGGATAAACACATAACTCATATCTTTAAAAAAGTGAAGATCAAGCATTTTAAGAAAGTGTGATCATATGATAGTGTTATTTTAGCATTTAATTCTGACAAGGAGAAGTATTTGAACTATAAAACAAGTACAAGTGGTAGCACTATCGGAAACGTATGGTTACATTATCATGACAGTGAGGAATTAAATTTCTCTGGAGTAGCAAAAAATTCAACTCTTATGATGGTGGATATGCGAGATTGAGATCTCCGGAGATGATTGCACTCAAAGAGAATGCCAACATCAAAGTAATAGTTGATGAAGAGGGGCATTTTCTTGCTAGTGCTTGTTGTAACATGTTACCCAGTTTTAAAACCTATCGTCAGCTTTCGGGTATTAGCATTCGAATGAAAGCAAAGAGGAAAAGAAAGGCCTACTCTTCTACTGAATATCATAAACCATATCTTGTCTACGGGCCGGAACTGTTGCCTGTGTAAAAATAATGTTGTAATAGACAGTGAAATCGCCGGAAAAATAAAAAAGGCATTGGTCAAAAATATCACTAAGGAATATAAAGATGAATCGGTGAAAAACAAAGTGCCAGCAAACGTTACTACCATGATTGATCAAACAGTCAATGAAACAAATAATATAGAAGACGAAATGTATATTGAACCTGCCGGTGACACACCATAAAAATTGTGTATGACTCAAAGTGGAATAATGATCATTTTACTGATTACGAACTAAGAGAAGACAATAGCTACAATATCAAGAGAGAACATGGTGAACTATTTTATGGAACAGATTCAAAATGTCCAAAGTTGTTCATTGATATTAATAATTTATAATAATATAATTTTTGTATTAATTTTCTACATGACATTATTTCATCAAAAATATATTATCCATTACATTGTTATGTGTTCATTATTTTTAGAGTATGTAGCATATCGTTTAGAATGTCTATTAAAACATCGGAGATGTAAGAAAAGGAATTTGCATACATCATATGTCGGATAGATAGGTTAACATGAAGAAAATCTAAGTATCAGGATGAATAAATTCTTTATCAACATCTTTTGTCGGATAGGTCAGGATAAAATTGATAAAATCTAAGTATCAGGGCGAGTAGATTCTTTATCAACATCCTTTGCCGAATATGTCGGTTAACATTATCAAAACCTAAGTGGCAGAGTGATGAAATTCTGTATCAACATCTATTGTCAGATACATGGGATAACATTGACAAAATCTAAGTATCAGAGTGAACACATTTTTCTATCAATATCTTTGTTGATAGATAAGATAAGATATATCAGATATATCGATAAGATGTATCGGATATAATTGACTAAATCTAAGTATCAGATTTAATAAATTCTATATCAACATCCTTTGTTGGATATGTTGGATGACATTGTCAAAATCTATGTATTAGAGTGAATAAATTCTTTATCAACTTCCTTTGTCTGATACATCAGATAACATTCACAAAATCTAAGTATCAGAGTGAATAAATTCTTTATCAATGTCTTGACAGATACGTTTGATAACACTACCCAAATCTAATTATCATAGTGAATAAATTCTTTATCAACTTATTTTTTCGGATACATCAGATAATGCCTACGAAATCTAAGTATCAGAGTGAATAAATTCTTTATCAACTTCTTTCGTCGGATACATCAGATAACATTCACGAAGTATCAGAGAGAATAAATGCTCTATCGTCGTACTTTGTCAAATATGTCTGATAAAATTGAGAAAATCTAAGGATCAGAGTGAATAAATTCTTTATCAATGTCTTTTGACAGATACTTTCGATAACACTGATAAACTTTAAGTATTATAGTGAACAAATTCTTTATTAACATTCTTTATCGATATCATTAGTCAGATACGTCGGATAACATTGTAAAAAATCTAAGTATAAGAGTGAATAAATTCTTTATCAACTTCTTTTGTTGGATACATCGGACAACATTCACAAAATTTAAGTATCAGAGCGAATAAATCCATTATCATCATCATTTGTCAGATACGCTTGATCAAATTGAGAAAGTCCAAGTATCAGAGTGAATAAGTTCGTTATCAATGTCTTTTGACAGATACGTTTAATAACATTGACAAAATCTAAGTATCAGAGTGAATAAATTCTTTATTAACATTTTTATCGACAACATTTGTCGGATACGTTGGATAACACTGACAAAATCTATATATTAGAATGAATAAATTCCTTATCAACATCCTCTGTCGGATACGTTGGATAAAATTGACAAAATCTAAGTATCTAACTAAAAACCTAAGTATCAAAATCTAATTTGTCAATTTTATCCAACGTATCCGACAAAGGATGTTGATAAAAAATTTATTCATTCTAATATAAAGATTTTGTCAGACGAAAAAACATGATTATCTTACCCTACGGCTGAAACCAGTATTTTTTTTTACAGAAAGTCCAATAAATCTTTGAACAAGTTATACCAAGGTCTTTAGTTATGGGTATTGACCCCTAGACACATGTCTGGTAAGGCATGTACTGTTTGTAGTACCAGATGCCTGACCATGGCAAGGCGTGTACCGTTGAAACTGCACTGTATATTAAGTACCGTCCGTATTCGTTCTCTCTGATTGGTCCGGAAAATGGGTATTGCCACAGAAAGCTGTCTGGTAAGGCATGTACCGTCTGTAGTACTAGATACCTGACCGTGGTAAGGCATGTTCCGTCTGTAGTACTAGATACCTGCCCGTGGTAAGGAATGTACCGTAGAAACTGCACTGTATATTAAGTACCGTCCGTATTCCTTGTCTCTGATTGGGCCAGAAAATGGATGTTGACACGGAAACCTGTCTGGTAAGGCATGTACCGTCTGTAGTAATAGATACCTGCCAGTGGTAAGGCATGTTCGTTCCGCTGTACGTCCAGTGGGGCATATATGCCCAATACTTATACCACAAAGATCAGGCACTACGTCTTCAGCAAGCATACTAAGCCCAGTGTTATACCAAAACTAGAAAGAGGCCTGTGAACCAAAATTTTTAATGGAAGGAAAATGCTAAAAAAAATTGCTGTTGGTGCAGGAGTTGAATCTTGGAGTTTGAAATCCAGGGTAACCGCTTTCAGGGTTTTTTAAGCATCTAATGGCTAAAATTACGAAATTGCATTTTTGTATTAGAGTTTATCTACGAAGGTGTTTTTCTTATCCTATTCTCCCCTGTGTGAAGGAATGGTCATGAAAATAAAGACATTCTCAAATGTGTTTATAGGTATTTCAATATGTCCGCAACATCTTCCTTAGTCGGTTAGGTCTTCGGTCAATCGAGCAGTCAAAAGACTATAAAAGTTGAAAAACTTATGCTAGATCCCTAATTTTCAGGATCTTAGTTACAATGTTATTTGCAAAACTAATATTACTATATAAATAGAGTATATTTAATTACAAAAAATGCAGTTTATTTTTCTACAAATAGATCATTTTTTTACATTTTTCTATTTAGATATTGATTTAAACTTAGATTTATTTGAAATTTACCTCTGAAGTATGATGGATCAGATAGATCACACGAACATGGGTGCCCATAAGCTGAATTCCAGGGGGGTGGGCAAAGCTCGTCTAATTGGCAATTTTAATGATATATAATTGAAATCTCAGAACAAAAATCAAGGAGGCACACTTGTGCCTCTATAAAGAGGCGACCCACCACAATGTTAAGCGATTTTAGGTCCTAGAGGTCGCAGAGAGACGGCGGTAATCACATTTTGTAGCCCAAGCTCAAACTAAGAAACTTGCAAAATTTCATCCTCCTCCGACTTTATCTTCATGGGGTAAACTGGGCCGGAAGTTTCGACCCTCCCACCACAGCCCCCCTTTAACGTCGTTCGATTGGGCTGAAATTTAGAGGTTAAGCTTTTCTAGGGCCCGGGAGCTTATCCTCGAACTTTCAGCTCAATCCGATCACTCCTTCCCTGTTTTCAAAAAACCAAATATAGCCACTTAAAATTCATTTCTCTTTTGTTTTTTCTTATCCATGCCTACAGGCCACAGTTGGCAACTGATCCGGGTGAATGAGGACTCATTCGAAGCAGAATTTGACCTGTTAGGGCCTTTTGATATTTTCAGACCGAAAAAATTATCCCCCGAATTTACATTTACGAAAATCCTCGTTTTCCTATAATAGCCCATGTTAATTTTTCCCACCACAACCCCCCTTTAACGTTGTCTGATCGGTCTGAAATTTAGAGGATAAGCTTTCCTGGGGTCTGGGAGCTTATCCTCAAATTTCAGCTCAATCTGATCACTCCTTCCCTGTTTTCCAAAAACCAAATATCAAGTTTTGTGTGGATTTGCTTGCGTCAAAAATAGATTCCCCTTACTAAAAAACAATTACAATTGTGTCTCTTTAGTGCAGCGGTCGAGACTCCTGACTGTCAGGTGAAAAACCCGGGTTCGATTCACCGTTAGAGGAAATTTTTTATATACTGAATTTAAATTTTAGAAAAGAAACTCAGTTTCTTTTTTAAATTATTTGAAAAAAATTACGTTTTCTAAAGAGTTAAAGAGGCTGAGTTACAAGGTCGAACCTTAAAACGTACAGGGATTAGGAGGCACCCTGTACGACGTGATTTGAGTATTCAGGAATTAAAAGCCTTAACACAAGAATGTTCAAGAGCGGGGGGTTTGGGGTGTGGCAGCCCCCCAACTTTAACTCCTGACACGATCAGCTAACAGTTAGTCAAGCAATAATTAGTAATAAACTGTACAAAAACGTGCAGAAATTATTTGAAAAAAACTACGTTTTCTAAAGAGTTAAAGAGGCTGAGTTGCAAGGTCGAACCTTAAAACGTACAAGGATTAGGAGGCACAGTTGGGGGGCTGTTAAAGAGGCTGAGTCACAAGTTCGAACCTTAAAACGTACAGGGATTAGGAGGCACCCTAGTAGAGAGCTATCTTATACTCCGGTACCCACACCATATATGGGCATAGAGTCATTAGGGAGAATGATTGCGTAATGGGGTCAATGACCTATTTCACCAGGTGTGTTTTTGGCACGCTCTTAGCGAATGTCAATGTTGTTATTGTTTCCGAGCCAAATGTCAAGGTCAATGTTGTTGTTGTTTTGAACAGAGTCATTAGGGAGAACACGTGGTTAATGGGGTCAATGTTATTGTTGTTATTCGAGGCAAAATGTCAAGGTCAATGTTGTTGTTGTTCCCGAGCCAACTTTCTTTTCAGTCTAGAGTTGGCAGTCATTAATCAAATTGTTTCCAGGGAGTGTCTGACAGATGACGTCAAGTTAATTAATGTCTTTGGAGTTCGACCAGAATTGTCTCCGAGACAAAGTTTTGATCACACATGACAGATGATGTCATGATTGATTGATTGACACGAAAGGGGAATTAATTTGTTGTTCTAAAGAGAATTGATTCACGAAAGGGAAATTAATTTGTTGTTTCTAACAAGAGAATCGTTTCCGAGCAGACGT
>JAQQPU010027571.1:0-10439 GCA_029168905.1 Artemia sp. Kazakhstan ARC1039 | reverse complement strand
AAGCAATAAATCTAACAAAAACTCTAAGCTAAGACTCTAAACTAAAATTCTAAATTCTCAACTAAAACTAAACTAAACTATAAATAGAACTAAAACTCTAAGCTAAGACTCTAAACTAAAACTCTAAGCTAAGACTCTAAACTAAAACTCTAAACTCTAACTAAAACTCTAAGCTAAGACTCTAACTCTAAACAAAAACTCTTAACCAAAACTAAACTAAACTATAACTCTAACAAAAACTCTAAGCTAAGACTCTAAACTTAAACTCTGAATTAAAACTAAACTATAACTCTAACTAAAACTCTAAGCTAATACTCAAAACTAAAACTCCAATATTTAAACAAAAACTCTTAACTAAAACTAAGCTAAAACTATAACTGTAACTAAAACTCTAAGGTAAAACTGTAAACTAAAACTCTAAACTCTAAACTAAAACTCTTAAGTAAAACTAAACTAGAGATCTAAACTAAAGCTCCTAACTAAAACTAAACTAAGCAATAAATCTAACAAAAACTCTAAGCTAAGACTCTAAACTAAAACTCTAAATTCTCAACTAAAACTAAACTAAACTATAAATAGAACTAAAACTCTAAGCTAAGACTCTAAACTAAAACTCTAAGCTAGACTCTAAACTAAAACTCTAAACTCTAACTAAAACTCTAAGCTAAGACTCTAACTCTAAACAAAAACTCTTAACTAAAACTAAACTAAACTATAACTCTAACTAAAACTCTAAGCTAAGACTCTAAACTAAAACTCTTAACTACTATAACTCTAACTAAAACTGTAAGCTAATAACAAACTGAAACTCTAAACTAAAACTCTTCACAAAAATTAAACTAAATTATAACTAACTAAAACTCCAAACTCTAAAGTCTAAACTAAAACTCTTAACTAAAATTAAACTAAACTATAACTCTAACTAAAACTTTAACCTAAAACTCTAAACTCTAAACTAAAATTCTTAACTAAAACTAAACTACAACTCTAAACTAAAACTCGTTACCAAAACTAAACTATAACTCTAAACTAAAACTCTTACCTAATACTAAACTAAACTAAAAGTGCAACGATAAAAACTCTAAGCTAAGACTCTAGGCTAAAATTCTAAACTAAAACGTTTAGCTAAAACTAAACTACAAGTCCAAAAACACAACTACAACTATACTAAACTATAACTCTAACTAAAACTCTAAGTGCTGAGAGTCTAACTTGAAACTCTAGACTCTGAACTACAACTAAACTATAACTCTAACTAAAACTGAAAGCTAATATCAAACTAAAACTCTAAACTAGGGAGGGGGGATCTTTCAAGGCCCAGGGGGAGGGGGCCCTTTGGGGGGGCCTGAGGGGATGGGACCCTTTGGGAGCCCGGGGGGAGGGGGGCCCGGGGGGAGGGGGTCTGACATAGGGGGGCCATTGGGGGTTGGGCTAGTGGACCTTACAAAACTGTTCAAATGGAACTTGTGTATTATAACGACCACACAGTTTTGCTCCAAATCATCTTTTAAAATGTCTCAAACTGTTTCGCCCAAAAAATCCCTAAATGTCTAAAAATGTTTCACCCAAATAATCCCCTAAAAGTAATTTCTGCGTGTTCCTTTGTTTCGGCATCTCTGCGCTGTTACATTTTAAATTCCCTGGAAACCATTTCCGGCGTAAAATATATTCAATCTGTCTTGATCTCGTATGAATTTCTGAAAATATATCTAAGGTGTTCCTAGTTACACTATTATGGCTTCGATAGAATATTAATATTTATCTCTCAGACCTAAAGACCTGAGAAGCCATATTTAAAAATAGAATATTAATTTATCTCTCAGACCTAAAGATCCGAGAAGCCATATTGTTTCTTAATTCCCCTTCGTTGATCAATAATTCCCCGTCGATTATGTAATCAATTTCTCAGAAATCCTCTCCCCTTCGTTTACATAAATCAAGTTCTCAGAAATGTTTTCCCCTCTAGTGGATCAATACACTTAGAATAAATTATGTAACATCAGTGAAAATATTGCGTCACTCCCGTCTGTATCCATTAGGCTTAGAAACATCCCCTGATTGACCTTGAAAAAGGTGTCATTGACCCGTTAGCAGATCAATAATCCATGCATAAATTATGTAAGTTTTGCGTCTATTGGGTCCCTCCTACTGAGGAAGACAGCCCCCCTCCCCACAGACCTCAGCGTAAGGGTTGTAAGTTATGCCCTGGGGGCATATAAGTTTTTTATAGAAAGGGCTGTTGTAGAAACTTAAAAAGGGCTCATTCGATTGGAAATTGATTCGAATGGCTGTGATGGTTTACCATCTTTCTTTTCTTATTTTCACATCGTGATATTTATTTTCTGAGATTGTAGTTCGTAATTGTGTGAGAATTGAAAAAGGCTAATTACCTGTTTTGGCGGAGAGCCGAGATATAAGCTTGTTTGGTTTTGAATGAATTTTTGTTCGTATGAAATGGTCAGACCTTTCCTGAACTTTGTAGAATAAAGACCTCTGCGTGAAAATCTTTACACTTTGTGAATTTAGACAGCGATAAGAGTTTCTGATTGATACCAATTTTAGGACTTGGGTTTTTATTATTGGTTGCTGTGGTAAAAGTTGCCACATCTGGTGTCTGGCGGTGGGATAAGATCCCTGAATTTGGAGAGAAGTTGAACGTTGGATCTGGAATAGGGACAAAGTGTCTACTATTGCCGCAAGTGATCCCGTTTGAAGAGCTCCTGAGTTAATGGTAACTAGTTTATCACGCTAGTGACGCTTTGTTGTTTTGCATAATTTTAGTTTTCCGTTTAGGCTTTTGAGAAAAGTCTAAACCTAATCAATTAACCCACGTTACCGACATTTTGCTGTTTTACAATTCCGGTTTTCGGTTTAGGCTTTTAAGAAAATTCTAAGCCTAATTAATTAGAAAAGTTTTGCTAAGTTACAGAGGATGGATGAGACCTTGCAAGAATTCTGGGTGCGGGCTAAGGCCGAACCTATAAAGGCAAAAGATTTCATTGTAAGGGATGAGATCCTTTACCAAGTAGTCAATGATGGAGACCAGGACGAGCAGAAGTGGCAATTAGTGGTTCCTTCAGTCTACAGAACTGACGTTCTAAAACTGGCCCATAATTCACGTATGGGAGGGCATATGGGCAGGCAACGAACTACCGACAGGACTCTTGAAAGATTCTTTTGACCGGATGTTTATTTGGACGTAGCAAAACATTGCCAACAATGTCATGATTGCCAGATGACAGCCAGAAAACGCCAGATAGAGAAGGTACCATTAAAACTCCTCCCGATCAATGAAACTCCTTTCCACAAAATAGGAATGGACCTGGTCGGATCTTTAGAGCGTAGTAAAACTGGTTTCAAGTGGATCCTAGTAATAAGCGATTATGCAACCAGATATCCGGAGGCTATACCGCTTCGCTCGACTCACTCACAGAAGATAGCTGACGAATTGATCAAGTTTTTCTCTCGAGTGGGGATACCTTCAGAGATTCTAACCGACAATGGGAGTAACTCCATTTCCAAAGCGATGCAGAGACTATACGGTATCTTTCAGTTAAGATACAGTTCTTCAGGATTAGTATCTTCCATATCTTTTGTTTGCCTACAGGGAAACTAAATAGGCTTCGACAGGTTTCTCACCATTCGAGCTGATCTATGGGCATCACGTCAGAGGACCACTATGTGGGTTACGAGAGGAAGGGGAGGAGAAAAAGAAAGGTGCGTCTGAATCAGTAGTCAGTTACCTGGTTAATGTGCAGGGACGCGACTTAGCAAATGGACCGAGACCGCACATCAAAACTTATTGGCAAGTCAGGAACGACAGAAGACCTGGTATGATCACAACCGGAAACCCAGAGAGTTTGAAGCGGGAGAGGAAGTGCTGGTCCTCTTACCGTGTGGAAATAGCAAACTTGAGGTACAATGGCAAGGCCCATAAAAGATCTTGAAGAAATCCGGAAGTGTGGATTACCTAGTGGAATTTCCCGAGGGGAAAAAGAAGTCAAAGCTTCTCCACGTAAACCTTCTTATCTTCTTATTAAGTACCACAGGGCAAATCCGAATGAAATCTTATTTATTCAGACAGACAACTATGCGGACACAAGTCTGGAAGAAATGACGGACTACAAGGGTACAGGAAATGACGGAGACTTCGAAGAAGCCCTCCAGACATCCATAAATGAAATTTTGAGTCGTGGTCAGGGAAAGGATTTAGCTAAAATCTTGAGAAGATACAGAACGACCCTTTCAGACAGACCTGGAAAAACCGATCTCGTGATGCATGAGATCGATGCAGGCAGTTACCCACTGGTGCGAAAAAAACCTTATCGAGTTCCAGCAGCGAAACGGCACCTGGTAGAAGCTGAAGTGGCTAAGATGCTGCAAGAAGGAGTTATAAGACTGTCGGAGAGTGATTATGCGTCGCCGATAGTACTAGTACCAAAGGCAGATGGGACGGTGCGGTTTCGTGCTGACTATCGGGAACTAAATAAAATTTCAAGGCAGAATTGTTACCCAATACCTCTCACGGATGAGATCCCTGAGGGAATGGGAACGGCTAAATTCATCAGCAAGCTAGATTTGACTCGGGGATATTGGCAGATAAGAATGCACCCTAATAGCATACGCAAGACGTCATTTGTGATGCCAAATGGTCTATATGAGTTTCTCGTAATGCCATTCGGGACTCAAGGAGCAAGTGGACGATTCCAAAAGCTCATGGATCGTGTTTTCAGAGATTTGAAATTTTGTTGCTGCTACATCGATGATATTGTGATATTCAGTGACACTTTTCAGGACTACCGACGACACATCGAAATGGTGCTACAGAGATTGCAGTCAGGAGGGCTGACAGTCAATCCAAGGAAGTGCAGGTTTGGGGATACAGAAGTGGAGTTTTTGGTACATACAGTAGGAGGTGGAGTCGTTAAGCCATCGACGAACAAGGTCCAGGGATTGTCAATTTTCCAAGGCCCCTTTCGAAAAAGGATGTTCGAGCATTTATGGGACTAGTTGGATTCTATGGCCGCTTTATCTAGAATTTCGTAGCTTTGACCGAACCACTCCGCCAGATGACGACCAAAAAGGCCCCTGAGGTAGTCGAGTGGACTCCCAATGCAGAGCTGGCATTTGAGTCTCTGAAGGAGGCGTTGTGCTCAGCTCCGGTTTTGAGGAACCTTAACTATACGGTGCCCTTCATACTACAAACAGACGCGAGCGGCAAAGGACTGGGGGCAGTCTTGATCCAGCGGGCCGATGGGGAGAAGCATCCTATCGGCTTCATCAGCAGGAAACTTACACCCGCTAAGAGTCGATACTCCACGATCGAGAAGGAGGCGCTAGCAATAAAATGGGCAATATACAAGCTCCACTACTTCCTAGCGGGTCGGCATTTCTTCGTCGAAACTGACCATGATCCATTACGGTGGCTTCATCTGATGTCGAATCAGAACGCGAAATTTGCTCGGTAGATTCTCGCCCTACAGGCATATGATTTCACCATTAGTAGCCGTCCAGGGGTTGCGAACGCTAATGCTGACGCCCTGTCAGGATATCAGGAATAGGCGACCCCTCCTCTCTTGTAAATAGTGCTTAAAGTGGCCCTTCCTCTTTTCTCGTCATAAATGAGGCCTCGAAGGGAGAATTCATGAAACCGTGCCTAAGGGGGAAAGGATGTGATGGTTTATCATTTTTCTTTTCTTATTTTCACATTGTGATATTTATTTTCTGAGATTGTAGTTCGTAATTGTGTGAGATTTGAAAAAGGCTAATTACTTGTTTTGGCGGAGAGTCGAGATATAAGCTAGTTTCGTTTTGAATGAATTTTTGTTCGTATGAAAGGGTCAGACCTTTCCTGAACTTTGTAGAATAAAGACCTCTGCTTGAAAATCATTACACTTTGTGAATTTAGACTGCGATAAGGGTTTCTGATTGAGACCAATTTTAGGACTTGGGTTGTTGGTTGCTGTGGTAAAAGTTGCCACATTGGCTAGTCCCCCTTTTTAGTAGTAGAAAATGATTGGAGGGCAACTAACCCCCCTCTCACGCACATCATTTCCCCTAATATATCCAACCAAATTTTTAGATCGCCATTTTTTTCAACGTAGTTTAAAGTTCTGAAAATTACGTCTTTGAGGATGACAGTCCCCGCACAACCCTCAGGGCAAGGGTTATAAGTTATGCCCTGGGGGCATAAAAGGTTTTAAAGATAGCGTTGTCGTTGAAACTTCGAAAAGGGCTCAATCGACTAGAAATTGAAAGGGCTAGTGCCCTTTTTAATAGTCGAAAGTTATTAGAGGGTAACTAACCCTCTTCTCACTCCCACCATTTCCCCAAACACGTAGAATCAAAATTTTGAGATGGCCATTTTGTTAAACGTTGTTGAAAGTTCTGGAAATTAGATCTTTAAGGATGACAACCCTTGCCCCCCACATCCCTCAGGGTAAGGGTTGTAAGTCTTGTCCTGGGGTCATATAAGATTTTTATAGAAAGCGTTGTTGTAGAAACTTAAAAAGGGGCTCATTCGATTGTAAATTGAAAATGCTAGTTCAGTTTTTAATAATCGAAAGCAATTTAAGGGCAGCTAACCCCCCTCTCACGCCCATCATTTCCCCAAACACATTCAATAAAAATTTGAGATAACCATTTTGTTTAACGTAGTTGAAAGGTCTGAAAATTATGTTTTTAGGGATGACAAACCCCCCGCAACCTCCAGGGCAAAGGTTGTAAGTTATGCCCTGGAGTGTACGAGTTTTTTTTATAGAAAGCGATGTCATAGAAACTTCAAAAAGGTCTCAATCAATTGGGGATTGAGAGGGCTAGTGCCCTTATTAATAGCAAAAGTGATCGGAGGGCAAATACTCCCCCACGCCCATCATTTCCCCAAACACTTCCGACTAACATTTTTATATAGCTATTTTGAAATTATGTCTTTGAGTATGACACCCCCCCCCCCACAACTCTCAGGGCTAAGGTTGTAAGTTATGCCCTGGGGGCATATAAGGTTCTTATAGAAAGCGTTATCGTAAAAACTTCAAAAAAGGCTCATTCGACTGGAAATTGAGAGGGCTATTGCCCTTTTTAATGGTCGAAAGTAATCGGAGGGAGAATCACTCCCCCCATGTCCATCATTTCCCCAAACATTTACAATCAATATTTTGATAGGGCTATTTTGTTCAACGTAGTTGAAACTTCTGGAAATTATATCTTTGAGCATCGCAAACCTCCCCCCATAGCCCTCAGGACTATGGAAGTTTTGTCATAGAAGCTTCAGAAAGGGCTTATTAGATTGGAAATTGAGAGGACTAGTGCCTAATCTATCAGTCGAAAATGATCAGAGGGCAAAGGCCCCCGCCCCACACCCATCATTTCCCCAAACACTTCCAATCAAAATGTTGAGATAGCCATATTGCTCAACGTATTCGAAAGGTCTGGAAAATATGTCTTTGAGGATAACAAATCCCCCTCAGAGCCCTCAGGGCAAGGGTTGTAAGTTGTGCCCTGGGAGCATATATGATTTTTATAGAAAGTATGGGCATATAAACTTCGAAGGGGGCTCATTGGATTGGTAATCAGACACTCTAGTGCTCTTTTTAATGCTCAAAGTGATCGTAGGGCAGCTACCCCACCCCCCCCACACACACGTCGTATTGTTACAAAATACATGTAATAAAAATTTTAGATAGCTATTCTATTCAAAATAGTCTAAATATCATATAACTAGGCTTTTGGGGTTGAAACAAACCCCTGAGATTAGAGGCAAGGGTGGCAAGTTATGCCCAGGGTGTATTTAAGGTTTTTGTAGAAGGGATTGTTGTTTAACTTTAGAAGAGGGTTAGTTGTTTTTCCCTGAAAAAGACTATGTCAATATAAAACGAGCAGAAATTAATTATAAAAACTTTTTCAATAAAATAAGTTTTTCAAAAAAAAAGTAAAGGCCTCCATTAAACCAAAAATCAGTATCAATAAATAACCACATATCAGTATCAATAAATAAATGAAGCCCTAAATAAACAGAAATTAAAACAAATAACAGAGTCAAACTCAAAACTAGCAGAAATTAACATGAATAGGGCTCTAAACCCCTATGCTTTCTAAAAGCCAGAATATAGTTTGTACTTTACTGAAAAAATTGTTTTAAAGGTTTTCATTTTTATAACTTTAAGAGATCATAGATCAATTAAGATTTTAAGGAATAAATTAATATCAGCATATGTATTGATTCAGTATTGATTCAAAGTTCAGAGAGTTAAGCGCAATTCAATCGGATAAAATACATGATTAATTCTGGACAGCTTGCGTAACCAATTTTTACTTGTATGTGGCTTTGTGCCACACAAAATTGTGATTATTTTTTTGAAGACAAGAAAAATAACTTATTGCTTTGTAATGATACTAGATCAAATTAAGGACTACATTTGTACATCGATAAGATCCAAAGGGTGAAAATGACAAACCAAACAATAGAGGCCGAGAAAAATGCAAAATGCCCAGTTTTTGCGAGAGATTAATTTCAAATTCGATTTATTACCAGCGCTTTCGGAGAAAGTTAATGCAATTCCTGGACTTTCGGATAGCATAGCTGCCTTACAAGTGCAGATGAATAAAATTAGTACACAGCTATCTAGCAATGCTAAGACAAATTAAGAAATAAAAGAAGAGCTGGAAAATGTGAAATCAGACTTAGTAATCACATACGAACGAGCCAGCCAGCTCGAAGCAGAGCAGAAAAGAACAAATTTAATTATATATAATTATATTCCACAATACCCTGGCGAGTATACTGTGAAGCAAGAAATAATGGATTTATTAAACCGTGCTATGCCATCTCTCAAAATAAGTCGAGGTGATGCACGTGACATTTTTAGATTGAAATCAGGGTCAATAGTAGTGAAGCTAAACTCAGTCGAAATCAGAGACTACATCTTAAGAAATAGTTCCTTATTGAGAAGGGTAGGTCTATCGGTGGCCCCAGATTACACGGCTAAACCAAGAGAGACCCGTAAACACTTAAACAAAATTATGAATCTTGCACAGAATGACGGCCATGATGCAAAGTTACGAGGTGACAAGCTGTTTACCCAAGGCCGACTATTCAGGTACGATGGAAAGGCTGTGATTGAGGTTAAAAGTAACTTGGTGCCAGTTATAAATCTTGGTCCACCTCCTAGTGCTAAGCTTCCAAATGACCACGCTGTTATCCCGATGGGGCCAGATAGTGATGCCGAGACAGTGATATCATCAACAGCCTATTCTCAGGCAGTATCGACAACTAAAAGACCTGCTAGTGCTGTTATTAGCCCTAATGACCTACATCGACCAGGCACTCGTAACGTGGCACCCAGAGGAAACCATTCTCCAAGAAAAGGATTTAACAGAAGAGGTTGCAGTGGTTTTACCCGTGATTTTGTTGATAATAGACAGCGAGATATGCTAACAGATATTAATAATCGCAGTCGTGAGTATTACCATTTTGCCTTTCCCCCGACAGAGGCCAGGAACGAGAAACTCCAAGAAGTGGCTAGTGATATTAATGCACTGACAGAAAGCACAGACGCATAGGAAAGAAAGGGCCGTATACTGAGTTTAGTGTCATGGAACATACAAGGACTACGTGATAAATTGCCTTATTTATATGATGAATTACTTTCGTTTGATGTGATTTCGTTTATTGAAACATGGAACGATCACTCTCCTATATCACCTCTCCCAGGGTATCTGGTTGAACAGGCGGTGCGTAAACCAGCAAGAAATAATAGACATTATGGCGGTATTTTAGTTTTGATTAAATCATCAGCTATTGATGGTTATGAAAGAGTTAATAGTAGATCTGAAAACTTACTTTGGCTGCGTATTTGTTTTAAATGTGGGAAGAAATTAATTTTGGGTGTTGTGTATATCACTCCACAAAATAGTTTGTATAGTCGAGAAAATACTTGGGAAATTTTAGATGATGAACTGTAGCTAATACAAAAAAGTTATAGTGATTTTGAGTGCTTTTTGACTTTTGATGGGGGATTTTAATGCTTATACCGGTATTGAGGTTGAGGTTCCAAATTTATTAATCCCAGATTTAGGAGGTTTGGTCCCAATTTTTTGTAGAATACCGCGAAGTAATGAGGATGAAAAAAGAAAAATAAATGTTTGGGGAAGAAAGCTCCTGGCGCTTTGCGGAGAACCTGGTCTGATGATTGCGAATGGAAGGTTTGGGAATGATAGGGGTCTGGGCGAGTTTACTTGCCTTTCAGGCCCAACTCCAAGTGTTGTAGATTATGCGCGGATTAATATGAAATTTGCACCTGAATCGATTGATATGGATGTACTAGATTCAGTTGGACCCAATTCGCTGCTGATTCAAGGAGAAGCAGTGAGTGATGAAACGATTATTACTAATAAATTTACTGAGTTCTTTTCAAGTATTGGTCAAAATGTGCAGGCGGAAG
>JAQQPU010027569.1:0-10951 GCA_029168905.1 Artemia sp. Kazakhstan ARC1039 | reverse complement strand
GGGGGGGGGGGGGGCAGGTGCTCTCCAATCTCTTTTGACTCTTAAAAAGTGAACCAGAACTTTCAATATCCCATCAGATGATCCCTCTTTGAATTTGATTCGAGCATCCCTTTCATAAGACCCATATATGCCCCCAGGGCATAACTTATAACGCCTGCCTCCGGATCCTGGGGGTCATGTTTACACCTGAATTTTTGTTATATGATCTTTGAACTATGAGAACAAAATAGCTATTTCATGATTTATGTCGGATGTTTTTGGGAAAAAGGGTTTGGGGGAGGGGAGCTGGTTACCCTCCGATAGTTTTGACGTAAAAAATGAATTAGAACGTTCAATTTCCAATCAAATGAGCCCTCTCTTAAGTTTATACGAACATTCCTTCCATAAAAACCCTATATGCCCCTAGGGCATAACTTATAACCCTTGCCCTGAAGACTGTGGTGGGAGTATCCTGCTCAAGCATATAATTTCCAGAACCTTCAACTACGTTGAACAAAATGGCTACATCAAAATTTTGATTGGATGTGTTTTGGGAAATGGAAGGCGTGGAAGGGGTGTTAGTTACCTTCCAATCACTTTCGACTGTTAAAACGGGAACTAGCCATTTGAATTTCCAATCGAATGAGTCCTTTTTGAAGTTTCTGCGACAAAGCTTTCTACAAAAACCTTATATGTCCCCAGGGCATAACTTACAACTCTTGCCCTGAGGGTTGTGGGGGAGTTTCCTACTCAAAAACATAATTTCTATCTGGAAATCAACTACACTGAACAAAATGGCTATCTAAACATTTTGATTGGATGTGTTTGGGGAACGGGTGGGCGTGGAAGGGGTGTTAGTTGCTTTCCAATCACTTTTGATCCTTGAAAAGGGCAATAGAACTCTCGGTTTCCAATCGAAAGAGCCCTCTTTGAAGTTTTTAAGACGACCCCTTCCATACGAAGTGCCTCTGGGAAAAAAATAATTTTAAGTCAGAGGCAACGCTATAGCGTTGCCTATAGCAAAGGCTATACGGCTCCAATGTTTTATTATTATTAACTAAAAAAACTTTCCCGAAAATAAGTTTTTCAAAGAAAAGTAAAGGCCATTTTAAACTTGAGCTCAGCAGATAAAAATATCTGTTAAAACTCAAACTCAAAACGACCAGAAATTACTATTAAAGAATAAATGAAACCCAAAACATAAAAATATCTGTTAAAACTCAAACTCAAAACGACCAGAAATTACTATTAAAGAATAAATGAAACCCAAAACGAACAGAAATTAAATAATCAATCATAGGAAACAACATAACTCAAGTAATAATATAAATGAATAAATAGATCTTAAAGCGAATAATGCTTAGATTGAATATGAAAATCGAGCCTAAAACAAAAAAAATATTTTGCTATTGAAGCATAAATGAAACTCAAAACGAACAGAAATTAACTTAACAATCAATGGAAACAAACAGGCAATAAATATTAATGTAAATGAATAAATAAATCTTAAAACGAGTGAAACTTGAACTGAATATGCAAATCAAGCTTGAAACGAACAAAAATCACTACAAACAAGAGTTTGGGTATCGCCTCCTTCTCTCACTGTAAAAGTCTAAATCCTACTGCGTCATAAGTTTCAATAATAAGTTTCATAAAAATTATAGGTTTCATTTATACTTCAATAGCAAAATATTTTTTTTGTTTTAAGCTTGATTTTCATATTAGATCTGAGCATTATTTGCTTTAAGATCTATTTAGTTATTTATGTTATTACTTCTTGTATGTTTTTTATTATGATTGTTTATTTAATTTCTGTTCGTTTTGGGTTTCATTTATTCTTTAATAGTAATTTCTGGTCGTTTTGAGTTGAAATTTTAACACGTTTTTTTATCTGCTGAGCTTAAGTTTAAAATGGCCTTTACTTTTCTTTGAAAAACTTTTTTTTGAATTTTTTTTTTTTTAATTTCTTATTTCAAAATCAAACTTAAAAAAAAAACAAATGTTCATCAAAGTATCAAAACTGGTATCAAAGTAACAATCTCAAAGTGAAAAAAGTTTTCCCCTTTTGAAATGAACCCCCTTTGAAGTTTATAAAACAACCCCTTCTATATGAAGTGCGTCTGGAAAAAAAATGGAGTGTGGCAGGATGCTAGCTGCCCTCTGATCACTTTTTACTCTTAAAAAGTGAATTGCAACTTTCAATTTCCAATCGAATGAGCCCTCTATGAAGTTTATACGAGCATCCCTTCCATAACAACCATATATGTCCCCAGGGCATAAGTTACAACGCCTACCCTTGGGCCCTAGGGGCTTAGTCGACACAGGAGTTTTTGTTATCTGAACTTTGAACTTATTTTATCAAAATGTCGATCTCAAAATTTTTATCTGATGCATTTAGGGCGCGGAGGGGTTAGGGCTAGTTACCCTCCAATGTCTTTTGACTCTTAAAAAGTGAGCGAGAACTTTCAATTTCCAATCAAATGAACCCTCTCCGAACTTTATACAAGCATCCCTTCCATAAAAACGATATATACCCCCAGAACATTACTTAAAACGACTGCCTCCGGGCCATGGGGGGTTGCGTTGACACAGGAATTTTTCTTATCTGACCTTTGAACTATTTTGAATGAAATGGCTGTTTTTTCATTTTATCGGATTGGCTTGGGAAAAGAAGGGTGGTTGAGGGGGGAGGGGCTAGTTGCCCTTGGATATCTTTTGACTCTTAAAAAGTGAACTAGAACTTTCAATTTCCAATCAAATGAGCCCTCTCTGAAGTTTTTACGAGCATCCCTTTCATAAGAACCATACACGCCCCCAGGACACTTACAACTTCTACCCTCTGGGCCCTGGGGGGTTATGTTGACACCGGAGTTTTTGTTATCTAATTTTTCGAACAATTTTTAAAAAACTGGCTATCTCAAAATTTGTAGCGGATTGGTTAAAACGAATTATATTACAATTGTTTTTTTGTACTTAATGTTGAATATAAATATTAAAATTACAGTAAAATTTTGAATTGATGAGCTTTCAGCAATTAATATCATTATACATCAAATATTCAGTTTAATTTATTAGTTCTTTCCAAGATTGTTCTAGACAAATATAGTTTCACTACAAAAAAAAAAATTGGATACTGCCCTCTCTTTAACTGTAAAAACCTAAAGCCTGCTGCGTCATTGGTGCTTCACTGAAAAAGAATTATATTAAATTATTTGTAAATTTAATTATTTGTTTTTTGCAGTTCATACAGCATTGAAAATGAAAATAAAAATTACAGTGAAAACAAAATCTTGAACTGATGGATCTTTCAGCAATTAATATCGTTATATATCTAATATTCAATTTGATTTTGTTTATGCTTTCCAAGACTATTAAAGACTCGTTTAGTTTTCAGTAAAGCGCCAATGACGCAGTAGGTTTTAGGCTTTGGCAGTGAGAGGAGGCGATACCCAAACTCTTGTTTGTTGTTATTTTTATTCGATTCAAGCTTGACTTGGATATTCAATTTAAGTTTCACTCGTTTTAAGATTTATTTATTCATTTACATTAATATCTATTCTATGTTTGTTCGCATTGATTGTTTACTTAGTTTCTGTTCGTTTTAAGTTTCATTTATACTTAAATAGCAAAATATTTTTTTTTCGTTTTATGCTAGATTTTCATATTCAATCTAAGCATTACTCGCTTTAAGATCTATTTTTTCATTTATATTATTACTTTTTGTATATTTTTTTTCTATGATTGTTCATTTAGTTTCCGTTCGTTTTGGTTTTCATTTATTCTTAAATAGTAATTTCTAGTCGTTTTGAGTTTGAATTTTAACAGGTATTTGTATCTGCTGAGCGTAAGTTCAAAATAATGTTTACTTTTCTTTGAAAAACTTATTCTTCGGAGTTTTTTTTTTAATTAATAATAATAAAACATTGGAGCCGTATGGCCTTTACTATAGGCAACGCTATAGCGTTGAAGCGCGATGCACTTCATATAGAAGGGGTCGTCGTAAAAAAAGGGGCTCATTTCAAAGGGGGAAAACTTTTTTCACTTTGATGTTGTCACTTTGATATCAGTTTTGATACTTTGATGAAGATTTTTTTTTTAAAGTTTGATTTTGAAATAAGGAATTTTTAAAAACTTAAAAACTTTTTGCAATCAAAAACGAAAAAACAACTTTTCGAAAAATAAGTTTTTCAAAGAAAAGTAAATACCATTTTCAACTTAACCTCAGCAGAAAAAAATACCTGTTAAAATTTAAACTCAAAACGAACAGAAATTAAATAAACAATCATAGGAAACAACATACAACAAGTAATAAAATAAATGAATAAATAGATCTATAAGCGAGTAATGCTTAGATTGAATATGAAAATCAAGCTTAAAACGAAAAAAAAAATATTTTGCTATTGAAATATAAATGAAATTCAAAACGAACAGAAATTAAATAAACTATCAATGCAAATAAAGATGCAATAGATATTAATGTAAATGAATAAATAAATCTGAAAACGAGTGAAACTTAAATTTAATATGCAAATCAAGCTTTAAACGAACAAAAATCACCACAAACAAGAGTTTGGGTATCGCCTCCTTCTCTCACTGTAAAAGTCTAAAACCTACTGCGTCATTGGCGCTTTACTGAAAACTGCATGTGTCTTGAACAGTCTTGGAAAGTATAAACAACATCAAACTGAATATTTGATATATAATAATATTAGTTGTTGAAAGATCCACCAGTACAAAAATTTATTTCACTCATTTTATTTTTATTTTCAAGGTTGTCAGAACTGGAAAAGAAAGTACTTGTAATATAATTCGTCTTCAGGGAAGCGCTAATGACGCAGTAGGCTTTTGGTTTTTGCAATCATGCAAGATTTTGTTAATAACTTGCAAGATTTTCATAATATCTTGTAAGGTTTTGATAATATGATAGAGAATTTTTATTATACCCATCAAGATTTTGATGATGTTGTTCAAGATTTATGATAATATCAGACATGATGTTTATAGTACCACGCATTATTTTCGTAATACTTGACAAGATTTTGATAATATTGATAGTAGGAGATATGATTTTGATAGCATAATGTTAAACTTTGTTAATAGGTAACACGATTTTGATGGCACCATATTATATTTTGGTAATGGCAGACACGTTTTGATTTTAGCTGCAAATATTTGGTTCAGGACATTTAAGCTTTTAATAATACCATGCAAGATTTTTTTGATAATTTACAAGAGTTGTATAATATCATGAGGTTTTAAAAATATAAATCATTTTCATTATATCTATCGGGATTTTTATAATGTAGGGCAAGATTTTTTAATTATATCAGACAGGATTGTTATAGTACTACTCATTATTTTGGTAATTCTTGCCAATATTTTGATAATAAGTGATATGATTTGATCGCACTATGTTAATTTTAGTTATATCAGACAGGATTTAGATAACATCATGTCAGATCTGGCGATATCAGACATTTTGTCATATTACCAGAAAACGATTTTATTAATGCTGTGTAAGATTTTCATGATACTATGCATGATTTTGTTAAACTTGCATGATTTGTATAATACCACTTCTGGTTTTGATAACGTAATAGAGGATTCTCATTATACGATATGGGATTTTGATAATGTAGCATTTGATAATTCCAGGCCTGTTTTTTATAATATCACACTAGACTTTGGTAATGCTTGATAATATTTTGATAGTACCAGATACAATTTTGCATGCATCATTCTAGATTTTATTAACAACTTGCAGGATTTAGGTAACACCGGAAATGAGTCTCACAATATCTCATAAGACTTTGATAATGCAAGACGAGATTTTTTTTTATATTGAACCAGATTTGGTAATATCATCCAAGACTTCGATAATATTGTGTAAGGTCTTGATAATATTTGATTTTGATAATTTTGATGATAGCAGACTTTATTTTGATTGAACTATGTTAAACTTTGTTAATGGGTAGCATGATTTTGATAGCATCATATTAGTTTCTGGTAATGGCAAACACGTTTTGAGTATAGCGGCAAATATTTTTTTAATTTCATTTAAGATTTTGATAATATCATGTAAGGCTTTGATAACACTTTGAGAATTTTCTCAAAGTGGTGAAACTGGAACTGAGGAAACCAGAATCGGTGGAACTGGGGCTGGGGCTGCAACTGATGGAGTGTGGAGTGGAGTTGGTGAAATCGGAATCGTGGGGGGAACCGAATCGTGAAATCGGGGGGGGGGGGGGAGGACGGAAGTGGTGGAACCGGAACTAACGAAACCAGAATCGGTGGAACCGAGATTGGGACTGGAACTGGGTTCGAAGCCAGCAGAATTGGAAGCGGAATTGTTGTAAGGGGGGAAGAAGCGGGGGAAGCGGAAATAGATATCACTATAAAAAAATATAAAAAATATCTTAGGAATGATGAGGGCTGCCGTAATGTGCCAGAGGGCCAGTCAGTGTGGCACAGTGGCGTGAATGGACATGGGGTATTATGTCGGGGGTGGCTTGCAAAAAACACGAACCAATGGATTTAGAGTATGATTTTCAATATGAAAATATCTAGAAGAAGTCTTAGGAATGACGAGGGGAGCAAGAGGGCCAGTCATAGTGTGGCATTGTGGTGTGAATTGACATCGTGTATCACGTTGAGCGTGGCATGTGAAAAAAGGAACCAATAGATTAAAAGCATATTTTTTAACTAGATAATATCTGATAAAATTCTTAGGAACGATGAGGGGTGCCGGATGGTGTCATTTGTCATCTATAGTTTGCCATGGTGGCGTGAATTGACATGGGGGCATCACGTTGGGGATGAATTACTAAAAACAAATCAATGTATTTAAAGTGTATTTCTATGATGAAAATATCCAAAAAATGCCTTTGGAATGATGAGGGTGCCAGAGATTGCCGTGTGCCATCCATAGTTTGCGACAATGGCGTGAATTGCCTTGGACTACCACTTTCTACAGCTTAAAGTTACGGTGAAAGGTGTTAAAAGAATTTTTTAGAGGGAGAGAGACTGAAGTGGCATTTTCATTAATAGCTCTAAAAAAATCTCTTAATGTGGCTTAACTTTACCTCTATCAAGATTATATGAAATATAAAGGAAAAATATTATTCAAATGTGCGCTTGTCAACCAGGAATGCATAGTCTTGGCTCAAAGAAACGAGGCGTCGTTATTTAAGCTTCTCAATAATGTCTCTTAATATTGCTTAAGTTTACCGGTAATAAGTCACCCCTTGGTGTTCTTATTAAAAGTTCTCAAAAACATCTTAATGTTGCTTAAATGCACCTCTAACAGGATTATTTGAAATACGGAGAAAGATATTATTAAAATAAGTGCTTGTCAACCAGGAATGGCTAGTCTTGGCTCAAAGAAACCAAAACTCCCAGAAGTATCTTAATATGGTTTAAATATACTTCTAATAACAACCCTTCCCCTGGAATCAAATCACTTGTCTTCTGCCCCTTCCCTTGAATTTACCACTAATAAGTCACTCCTTGGGGGTTCCCATTAAAAGCTCTCAAAAATATCTCAACGTGGCTTAAATTTACCTCTAACGAGATGATGCAAAAGACGAAGAAAAATATTACTAAAGCATGTCGTTATTAACCAGGAACGCCAAGTCTTGGCTAAAAGAAACAAAGCATTGTCATTCAAACCTCTCAGAAATATTTCTTGATATGAGTTAAATTTACCTCTAATAACAAGCCTCTCCCTGGAATTGCTTGCTAGGGTTCCCGCCTTTCTATAATTCATGGTTCTCTTTGTTTATATTTTATCCTTTATAAGCTTTTTAGCTAATTTTTAATCTAATTTTATAAGCTTTATAAGCTAATTTTTTTTTCTTTGAGTTCGTGATTTTTTAGTGTTGTTTTTTTTTATTAATAGAACTTGTATGCACAAAAAAGGCTTCATTCTTTAGATTTCTCGTTCAAGGATAAGAACTTCAATATATTTCACTAAGGTAATAAGCATCTTGTAGCCTATGCAATTAGGTATGCTCGTTCTAGATTGCCTCTAAAATTAGTGTAAAATTTTGTGTAGTGAAAAGGAAACGATAGAATTTTGATCGCATATCAAGCTGTACCATATTTTATCCATAATCTTAGTCTTGCTTTTATTTTACCTCTAACAGCGCATTCAATATTAAATAGAGTAAAAGACTATTACTAAAAAATATGCTAAGAACAATCCCCAATGTTATCTGATAATACCCTCTAAATTATTAATTAACAAGCAGGTGCACATCAAATGTAAACAATTTCCAGTAATCAATTTTTTGTCATCAAATGTAATACGAATCTGAGAATGTTTGCTGGATTTTTAAATTAATAAAAAAAAAAATTTCCACACAATACGTTTGTCAACAAATAGCAAAGAACTCCACCAAACCAAAAATGAACGAAAATAGAATCAAACAATCCACCAAGCATACAACTACCACAAATCAGTATCAATAAATAAATGAAACCCGTCATTTATCCCATCATATAAATCCATTAAACCCATCATATAAATCAGTATCAATAAATAAATGAAGATAAATAAATGAACAGAAATTAAAATAGATAACAGAGTCAAACTCAAAACGAGCAGAAATTAAGATGAGTAGGATTCAAAACCCCTATGATTTCTAAAAGCCAGAATATAATTTGTACTTTACTGAGAAAAAATCAGACGAATTTACTAAAAAAATGTGCATTTTCAGTTTAATATACATATGCTGATATTTATTCCTTAAAAAACGATTTCTTAGTTATAAAAGTGAAAACATTTAAAAAAATTTTTTTCAGTAAAGCACAAATTATAACCTTATATGCTCCCAGGGCACAACTTACAACCTTTGTCCTGGGGGCCGTGGGGATGTGTCATCTTCAAATACATAATTTCCAGAACTTTCAACTACGTTCAAAAAAAAATTCTTTAATGAAAATATAATAACTTTCTTTTTTTTGTGTGGCTATTGTCTTCCTTCAATTCAACATTTTTCTACCACGGGTTCTGATAATAGTTTTTGAGCAATTCTGATTGACGGAAGGCTTTCTTATTTCTGTCATTCTGTAAATCTCTTACTTAGAAATGAAACCCAAACTAAAACCCAAACCCAAACGAATAAGTTAAACTCAAAACAACAGAGACTATAATAAATAAACCAAGCGAAACTCAAAATGATCAGAAACCAAGATATAATGAATGGGGCCAACACCCCCCATGCCTTCTAAAGATTAGCTACAAAAATTACCCGCTGATACTCCGTGCAACCGAAAGAAAAATCATCGAAAATCCTGTTTTTAGGTGTGGATAGACCTAAAATTGAATCACGTAGCAAAAAATGTTTTTATTTTGATATCCTTGGTAGTTTTAGGCATTACTCATTGCACGTTAGCAAACTGTAATCTTTTCTTTTGTAACACAATTTTAGATATCGATCAAGCTTAAAGTGCTTGTCTAAATTAATTTATTTTTTCGAATTTTCGTTTCATGTATATGGTATTTTTTGCTATTTTTAATGCATTATAGTTCTGCTTTTCCCACTTCCCACGATTACTTTCCCCTAAAAAGTTTCTTTTAATCTCATCTCATCCTAATCTGAAGCTTCCTGCTTCTTTCTTTTCTTCTCATGGGTTTCTTAGGACAGTTTCCTTATGTTACCTATCAAATTTAAATTATATAGTATTTATTCTCTTTTAGCTAAAGGATGTTTGAATGAAGATACAATCAAGATCTTCTTGGGACAATTGAGTAAGTAATCATCTTCTATATTGTTAGCGTTTCCGGATTTTTTTTTTTAAATACTGCAATTCTTGAAAGAATTGCAGTATTTCCGATTATGTTAAGATTTGCAGTATTTCCCATTCTTTTTTTGGAAATTCCGATTCTATACTCCAATTCTTTTAAAAGATTTAGTGCCTACATAAAAAAAACACAATAAAATATCTTTACCCCCCTTCCTCCCCAGGGAGGTTTATTTGTTGGCTTTTGTTTAGCTTTTCAGAGTCAATGTTCTTGCGTTGCCTATAATAAACAGCCATGTGCCTACCATGAATTTTTTTCCCTTGGCCTTTTCGAAAATGGTCCTTCAGTGTCATTTTTGGCCTTTTAGTTCCCCTTGAAGCCATATGATCTTGAATCGAAAGTTTGATGTAGCCATTTTGTTCATAATTATGAGAAGGTCCAATAAATGAGACTTGAGGAATGAAATATACCCCTGCTCCCCAATGCTATTGCAAGGGCCTTGAGCTATGTATATTATCAAAAGCTTACAAATAGGTTTTTTGGAGGTAAAAAAAAGGGGGGGTGTTTGATTTTGGGTGACTGATGTGCTGGAAACTTTCAGTGACCATTCCCCCGACCAAGAGGACCATGTTGCTTTTGGAAGGGGATAGTGTTAGGAGACTGGATGTTGGTTAAAACCTTGTCCTTGATCAGTTTCAAATTAATGGGCATAATTCCTTGTTTTGAGTTGGGGACCCCCAAAAAATTTGGCCCGAAAAGAGGCAAAAAAAAAACTTCGTATCCGATCGGCTAGAAACTTATATCTTTGTTCCAAGTATATTTAAATACAAAAGGAAAATGGAAAAAACTGTTGTTCTCCCAGAAAGAGGGACACAATAGGGTCCATAAACTATTTTACGAATGGCTTGAAACTTAAAACTATAAGTCCGTGGGCCAAGGGGACATCTTCAAAGCAATTTTAGCTGACCTAAAAAGATCCATTTTTTCGATTGGTTTTTAGACCTAAAAGCAACTTTTACGCATGCTGACCAATGATCTACGTTGCGCAGGTATCGTTCTCCCGATTCATTTCCTTTGACCGGGAGGGCAATGCGTGGCTGGGAAAAAATCATCCGACAGTTCCCCTGGTTTTCCCCTCGATTTCTTCAGGTGTCCCTTTAGAGTTTGATTAGAGCTAAGGGGACCAAACGCATTTAGGGAGATAAGAATACCAAAGGGCTCGGAGAT